>JAKSZT010054215.1:42061819-42251958 GCA_026826555.1 Tolypeutes matacus
GGGAGGTTAACATTAATTGAAAGATAGCTAGAGGATAATCTAGGGACTGTACAATATAGTGATTTTGGTGGTAGATGAATATTGTGGTTAATAACACAAATACAAAAATGTTCCTCTATTACAAAATGTTAAGAATATGGTGATACATGGGAAAAATACAACTAATGTAACTTATAGACTATAGTTAACAGTAATATTGTAATATTTTTGTAACAAAGGCAAAGAAGATATTATTATATCAATGCTAAAGGTAAAAAAATATGGGATTTAGTTTTATGAGATATGAATATGATTAAACATTTAAAAAATTTTTCTTCATTAACAAGGAGACCTTGGTCATGTCATTTAACCAACTGGTGCTCATTTATTAATCTTTCAGAACAATGAAGAAAAAATTGAGTTTGTTATTAGGATTAAATAAGATAAATGTGCCTGGATAGGATTTTTTAAAGTAATGCTTCCATAATTTGTTAAGCTGCCTTATATCTGTTGTTTTATTTTTTGAAGTTAAAATAAAGTATTCAAAGAGAAAAATAAAAAATGGTGCTCAGAAAACTGAATAGCCATAGGTAAAAAAATGAAGGTGGACTCCTACCTCAAGCTATATGCAAAAATTACCTCCAAATGGATCAAAGACGTAAATATAAAAAGCCAAACTATAAAATTCCTAGAAGAAATTATGGAAGCATCTTCAGGAACTTGTGTTAGGCAATGGTTCCTTAGACTTTATAACAAAAGGGAGTAACAAAAGGAAAAATAGATAAATGATACTTCCTTAAAATTAAAATCTTTTGTGTTTCAAAGAATTCATCATGAAAATAAAAAGACAACCTACAGAATGGGAGAAAATATTTGGAAACCATATATATATATTTATGATAAGGATTTAAAATCCAGAATATATTTTAAAAACTCCTACAAAAACAAAACAAAACAAAACAAAACAAATCCTACAACTCAATGACAAAAAAGACAAACAACCCAATTTAAAATGTGTAAAAGATTTGAATGGACATTTCTCTGAGGAAGATATATAAATGGCCAAAAAGCACATGAAAAGATGCTCAATATTACTAGCCAGTAGGGAAATGCAAATCCAATTCACAATGAGATACCATTTCATACCCACTAAATTGACAATATTAAAAAACAGTAAATAATAATTGTTAGGTTGTGGAGAAATAGGAACACTCGTTCATTGTTGGTAGGAATATAAAATGGTACAACCACTGTGGAAAACAGTTTGGAGTTTCCTCAGAGAGTTAAGTATAGAATTACCATATCACCTGGCAATCCCATATCTAGCTATATACCCAAAAGAAGTGAAAGGAGGGACTTGAACAGATATTTGCATACCAATGTTCATAACGGCATTATTCACAATTGCCAAAAGATGGAAGCAACCCAAGTGTCCATCAACAGAAAAACTGATAAACAAAATGTGGTATATACATACAACAGAATATTATTCAGCTATAAAAAGGAACAAAGTTCTGATACATGTAACAATGGGAAGTATCTTGAAGAGATCATGTTGAGTGAAATAAACCAGACAGAAAAGAACAAATATTGCATGATCTCACTGATATGAAATAATTAGAATAAGTAAATTCATAGTCAGAAACTAGAATACAGGTTATCAGGAATGGGAGTAGGGAATGGAGAGTTAATCCTTAACAGTTATATAATTTCTGTTTTGTTAATTGGTATTGGTAACGTTAGCACAACATTGTGAATGTAATTAACACGACTGAATTATATATTTGAATGTGATTAAAAGGGGACATTTTAGGTTCTATATATGGTATTAGAATAACAATGAAAAAGAAACCATAAGACTGTACATCACAGTGAACCCTAATGTAAACTATGTCTATAGTTAATAGTACAATTATAATAATATTGTTTCATCAATTGAAACAAAGATACCCACACTAATGCAAACTGTTAATAATATGGGAGGCATATGACAACTGTAAATGATTTTTTTCTGTAAACCTATCACTTCTCTAAAATATATAGGTATAGATATAGATACATATACACAGAAAGATATAGAAAGAACATGTCAAGATGCTAATAATTCAACCTGGACAGACAGAATGGAAAAAGGAAGTTAGAATGAAATATTATTCTTATTATCTTGATATGCCTTTGGATATTTATTACAAGAAAAATGTATTTCTTTCAAATAAAATAGTTAAAAAATTTTAAGGTAGAATCACGAAAAATATATAATACGAACACAAAGCACATAATCTTAAAAGAAATGTCGAAGTTATATACAAAGATTACCTCTAGATGATGAGATTATGAATACTTTTAAAATTTTTCTCCTTTTCGCTTATCAGCATATTATATTTTCCACCACAAGCAAGCAAATAAGTGAGTAAATAAATGAAAATATTTATATAAGTGGATTACATTAAGAATAAGAAGGGTGTCATTAAGATGGCAGTATAATACATGCTGGTGATCAGTCCCCCTTATATACAGAAAAAAAAACAACCCACAATAAAATAAAAGGTCAGAATCAACTTTCTCAAAACTCTGGAAGATGACTGGGACTAGAAAACACTAAAATGAACAAACTAACAAAAAACACCTATAAAGGGTGGGAGAGTGATAGGACAAATTTATATGTCTGGAGTCCTACCTAAAACACAGATCTACACAACCATGCAGTTGTTGTGTGACTCATGGCAATGGCTCGTTGGGCTGGTGCATTCAAGTGCAGATCCCCAAGGCCCAAATGACCAATAGTGGGGATTTAGTGCCACTGTACATTCCCCAAGCAGGTTCCTAGAGACTGATTACTTGTGTACCTGAAAAACATATTGGGTATCTTTGTGCATCGAGCCCTGTTAAAGTTTGATTCACAGCTTGGGTCTAGGTCCCCTAACCTGGAAGTTACAGGGATAGAAAAATTGCACAAAAGGGGGAGCTGAGTTGTGGAACTGTGTCATGGACTTAGTGCTGAAAGCTGGAGTGAAAAGCAGACTAGAGTGTGGAAGCTGAGTTGAGGTGACCACAGCTGATATGGAGGAAAAACTGTATAAAAAAAATAAAAGAGAAGATTTCCAGGAAGATGGTGGACAAGAAAGACACGGGACTCTCTTCTCTCCCAGAAAAATAGCTAGAGGACAGACAGAAAGGGAAAGGAAAAAAATCATCTAGGGTGTAGGATACTAATATCAGGCAACACAGACTTTAAATGCAAAAAAGTTATGAAAGATACAGAGGGCCATTATATATTAATAAAAGGGAAAACCCACCAGGAAGATATAACAACCATAAATATCTGTGCACCTAACCAGGGTGTGCCAAATATATGAGACAAACTCTGGCAAAACTGAAGGGAAAAATAGACATCTGTACAATAATCGTTGGAGAATTCAACACCCCACTCACATCGTTAGATAGAACAACTAGAGAGAAGATCAAGGAAACCGAACTTAAACAATATGATAAACGAGTTAGACCTAATAGACATATACAGAACATTGTATCCAAATTCAGCAGGTTACACATTCTTCTCAAGTGCCCATGGATCTTTCTCCAGGACAGACCACGTTAGGTCACAATGCAACTCTCAAAAAATAAAAAGATTGAAATTATAAAAAGCACCTGCTCAGATCATAATGCAATGAAACTGGAAATAACAGACAGGAAAGAGGTATATCTGTAAATGTGTGGAGGCTAAACAACACACTCCTAAATAATCAGTGGGTCAAAGAAGAAATTGCAAGTGAAATCAGTAAATATATTGAGACAAACGAGAACAAGAACACAACTTATCAAAAATTAAGGGATACAGCGAAGGCAATATATATATATTTTTTAAACAATTTATTGAAGTATATCATTCATACATGAACATACATAAACTATAAGTGTTCAGTAAACATCATGATCTTACAAAACAAACATGCATAACATCATACAGGGCTCCCACCCATCACCCCCCAACAAACACCCTGCATTGTTGTGAAACATTTGTTAACAAATCATGAAAGAGCATTGTCAAAGTATTACTACTAACTATAGTCCAAATCTTCCTCCCCTATACATTTTTTAAAGGATTTATTTATTTACCCCCCTCCCCCGTTTTTGCTGTTTCTGTGTCCATTCGCTGGGCAACTCTCTGTGTCCATTTCCTGCCCTCTCTTCTCATCCTTCTCCTCCTGTCTTCATTGGAATTCAATCCTCAGAATCTCCGATGTGGGAGAGAGGCGTCCTACTACCACTTGTGCCACCTTAGTTCCTGGTTTTTCGGTGTGTCTCGTCTTGGCTCTTCCTTGTGTCACTTTCCTGTTATATCATCATCTTGCTGTGTGGCTTGCAGGGCCTGGCAGCACACCCGCGCACGGGGCTTGGCTGCTTGCCCACTTGCAGGGCCTGGCGGCTCATCTGCAGACGGAGCCCGATAGTTCATCTGCTTGCAGGACCTGGTGGCTCGCCCACTCACGGGGCCTGGTGGTGCACCGTGCACGGAACCTGGTGGCCCACGCACCTTCTATATTTTTCTTTTTTTTTCATTTTTACCAGGAGGTCCTGGGAGTCTTGAAAGGGAAATCTATAGCCCTAAATGCCTACATTAAAAAAAGGAAAAAGAGCTAAACTCAAAGATTTAACTGAACAACTAGAGAAACTAGAAAAAGAACAGCAAAACAATCTCAAAGCAAGCAGAAGGAAAGAAATAATAAAAATTTGAGCTGAAATAAATGAAATTGAGAATAACAACAAAAAATATGCCGAAAACTAATATACAATGCTACAAGAAATCAATGGATTAGAGAACTAAGTATCGTGAAAATGTCAATCCTACCCAAACTGATTTACAGATTCAATGCAATACCAATCAAAATTCCAACAGCCTACTTTACAGAAATAGAAATGGCAATTACCAAATTCATTTGGAAGGGAAAGTGCACTTGAATAGCCAAAAGCATTCCAAATAAGAAGCGTGATGTGGGAGGAATTTCACTGACGAATCCTGAAACATATTACAAAGCTACAGTGGTTAAAACAGCATGGTACTGGCATAATGATAGACATATCGATTAGTGGAATAGAATTGAGAGTCCAGAAATAAACCCTCACCTATACAGTCAATTGGTTTTTGAGAAAACTACCAAGTCCATGTTAATGGGACAAAACAGTCTCTTCAACAAATAGTGCAGGGAATACTGCATATCTATAACCAAAAGAATGAAAGAGGAGCCCTATCTCACTCCCTATACAAGAATCAACTCAAAATGGATCAAAGACCTAAATATAAAAGCCAGGACCATAAAACTACTAGAAGAAAATGTAGGGAAACATCTTTAAGACCTTGGAGTAGGTGGTGGTTTCTTGGACCTTACACCCAAAGCACGTGCAACAAAAGAAAAAACAGATAAATGGGACCTCCTCAAATTAAACACTTTTGCACCTCACAGGTCTTTGTCAAAAGGGAGAAGAGGCAGTCGACTCAGTGGGAGAAAATATTTGGAAATCGCATGTCTGATAAAGGTTTAATATCCATGATATGTAAAGAGATGCTAAAACTCACCAATAAAAAGACAAAGAATCCAATTTAAAAATGGGCAAAAGATGTCAATAGACATGTGTCCAAAGAAGAAATACAAATGGCAAAAAACAAAAAACAAAAACACACACATGAAAAATGTTTAACATCACTAATTATTAGGGAAATGCAAATCCAAACTACAATGAGATATCATTTCACACCTATCAGAATGGCAACTATTAAAAAGACAGAGTGGGGAAGTGGATGTGGCTCAACCAGTTGGGCAACCACCTATTACCTGGGAGCAGACACCTAAACGTGCAGATGCCAGAAGCCAGCAGACACTGCAGCCTGCGGGGAGCAGATGTGGCTCAGGCTGTTGGGCGCTCACCTCCCATGTGGGAGGTCCCGGGTTCAGTTCCTGGTGCCTCCTAAAGAAAACAAACAAGGAGCAGACAATAGCAGACCATAAGCAAAAAGAAACCAGCAGGGAGCAGATGTGGCTTAGGCCTTTGGGCACCTGCCTCCCACATGGGAGGTCTGGGGTTGGTTCCTAGTACCTCCTAAAGAAAAACAGACAATGTACAAAAACAACAAGCAGAAAACAAGCAAACAGAAGAGGAAGCCAACTCAGGGCAGCCGATGTGGCTCAGTGGTTGAGCGCCGACTTTCCACATATGAGGTCCAGGGTTCAATCTCCAGGTCTGGCACCTCAAACAAACAAACAAACAAACAGAGAACTACAAATATTGGAGAGGATGTGAAGAGATGGGAACACTTTTCACTTTTGGTGGGAATGCAGTATGGTTCAGCCACTGTGGAGGACTGTTGGGCAGTTCCTAAATAAGTTGAATATAGATTTGTCACATGACCCTGCAATACCACTACTGGAATATACCCAAGGGAACTGAGAGCAGTGACATGAACAGACATCTGTACACCTATGTTCATGGCAGCATTATTCACGATTGCCAAAAGCTGGAAACAACCCAGGTGTCCATCAACCAACAAACAGATAAACAAACTGGTGTATTCACATGATGGAATATTATGCAGCTGTAAGAAGAAATGAAGTCATAAAGCATCTGACAACAGGGATGAACCTGGAGGATATTATGTTGAGTGAAGCAAGACAGACACAAAAGGACAAATACTGTATGACTGCATTACCATGAACTAAATATATTGTGTAACGTATTGTATGATTCCATTTATAAAAAATGTAAATATAAATCAATTTATAAAGATGAAATTTAATTAGTGGTTATGTAGGGCTAGGGAAGGCATGCTAAGGAGTGTGGAGTTTTTCTTTTTGGAGCAATAAAATAATTCTAAAATTTTTTGTGATGATGAATGCACAACATTATGATTATACTAACAGTCATTGATTATATACTTTAGATAGATTGTATGGTATGTGAATATAAGTCAATAAAACTGCTTAATAAATAATTGTGCAAGAATAGCCAGGAATAGCAGCTATGTACAGCAGGGAAAACATAGAGAGATTGAGAGCTAAAGAATTTTTTTGTTTGTCTGTTTTTTGTTTATTATTATTGAAATAATGAAAATGCTCTAATAATGATTGAAGTGATAAATGTACAACTATGTGATTATACCAAATATAACTGATTATACACTTTGGATGAATTGTATGTTTTATTAATATGTATCAATAAAATTGATTTGTTAAAAAAAAAAGGAGTATATAAACACAAAGGAATATTGTTCAGCCATAAAAAGGAATGAAGTTCTGATGCACGCAACATGAATGAATCTTGAAGACGTCATTTTGAGTGAAATAAGTCAGACACAAAAATACTAATATTTATGATCTCACTCATGAACAGCTAGAAGAAACAAATTTCATAGAGAGTGAGAATAGACTATAGGTTACAGAGGTTGGAGGGGGAACAGATAGAGGGAGTTATTGCTTAATGGGCACAGATTTTTAGGTGATAAAAAAGTTGGGGTGGTAGCACATTATTGTGAATGTAATTAATATTACTAAATTATACACTTGAAAGTGGTTAAAGTGGAAAATTTTCTGTTGTATACATGTTACTATATAAGCTTTTTAAAAAAGGAAACAAAAGTTTAAAAAAGAATAAGAAAAAAGTTATTTTTAATTAAAAGCAATAAGTATAATAAAAGTTCTTACATATCAGCTAAAAAGAAATATAGTTCCTCTGCATATAAACTGTGGAAAT
This sequence comes from Tolypeutes matacus, assembly GCA_026826555.1. Lineage (NCBI taxonomy): Eukaryota > Metazoa > Chordata > Mammalia > Cingulata > Chlamyphoridae > Tolypeutes > Tolypeutes matacus. The sequence goes on from JAKSZT010054215.1 coordinate 42,069,542, forward strand.
AGTCAGGAAATAAAAATTCTGCAAAGAAGAAACTCAAAGGGTTAATAAATACACAGAAAAACATTCATCCTAACTATTAAATAACTGCAAATTACAATAGGATTTATTTTTTATCTATTAAATTACCAAATAATTTTAAATTATACAAATTAACATTGGAGAGTCAACTTTCATGGTTCAATGAAATCATTCATCTATTCCCTTCTGAAACCCCTGTCCTCCAAAATAGTAAAATGATTTAAAAAAAAATAGAGACAGAAAAAGACACAGACCTATGTGGGTATAGCAAATTAAAGAGAAGAGGACAATAGCCAAGAGATGATACAAAATGTTAAAAGCCTGGAAAGCAGATTTATGAGTTCAAATTCAATTAGTCAACTAGAAACAGTCAAAATTGAAATATCTGCTTACTGGGATGAAGGAAGGTCTTAAACTAAAACATGCCAGAGAACTTCTGAATGGCCCAGGGACTAGTAGAACTAAGTAGGACGGAGGTGGGACTCAAAGCATGGCTAGTAGAAAGTCTCTACAGCAATTAAAACACAAGATGCCCTCCCATCATCTCACAGAGCCAGTCAATTATCTCTCCTTTCCCTTATGAGTCGACTGCAGGTTTTCCCCTCTGGATAGGTTGATCCAGAATGGTTCTGGACTTAGAGGACTGAAATATAGTTGAGGACTGAGATATATACTTGAAAGGGAGATTAAGTGAAAGCCTACATAATGTGTGATGGGTCCCTTTCATCTTTCTCCACTGGGCTCCCCACATTGGCAATCAAGCTTATACAATGTTCCCATCCCTTCTTCTGAACCAAGGCAGATTTATTTCTAGGAAATCTGACCACCCCAATAGAAAAGACCTACAAATACTGACATGAAGGGGTCCCCAAGCAAAATACTTGTCTTCCTATCTGATCGCTGCACAGTGAAGTACACCAATTGGCAAACCCTTTTCATGTGTACTGATAAATTTCAATAATTTTTTATGCTTTGTCTTTATAAATATAAAGGGATCATCAGACATTTACCAAAAAAAGAAATGAGAACTATGTGGAAGTAGAGGCAATGAACCAGGAAGAGAAGAAACTTCAAAAACTATTATTAATATTAGAGGTAAAAGAAGTATTGCATACATAAAACCTGACTGGTTTCTTATACAAAAGGGACATTCAGAGATGTGTTCTTGTAAATTAAGAATATATTAGACACAAAATTCAACAGAAGAGTTAAAAGATAAGGCTCAGAAAATCTAGAAATGAGAACAAAAATACACAGGTGAAAATAAGAAAGTAAGAGATGAGTTCAAGAGATTCAACAGCTGACTGATACAAGTTCTGAAATCAGAGAATATAAAAAATGGAATGAAGGAAACTTAAAGAAAATTTCCCCAAACAGAAAAAAAAATTCCCAATTAGGAGTCCAATGATAACTGAGCAAAATGAATGAAAAAAGGCCCAAGTAGTAAAGGTCTAATATAAATGTAACTGGGATCTCAAAGAAGAGGAGAAAGAGAATAGAGAAAAAAATATTTTAGTAAATAATGGCTAAAATTTCCCCAAATTTCATGAAAAGAAAATTCTCAAATATTGCTTTGGGGTGTAAACTGACTTATATTTTAAGGAAAACAATGTCAATGGAACTTAGGAATCTTAAAAGTATTCATATATTCTTAGAGCTAATAATTCTACTTACAAGAATATATTCCAAGGAAATAGGTAAATTTAAAATCAAATATATATTTGCATGAATGTTCTTCATTGCATATTTATAACAGAAAAACCTTGTATTACTCAAGAAGACTAATGGAAAGATCTGGAGGCATAGTTTCCATACAATGAATTTTTTTTTCCACAAAGCATTTAATGACATCAGAAAATATGATACAGTAGAAGAAGCAAAAAATAAAATTCTGGATAGCATATAATTATACAAAGATAGAAAGTGGCAAAACTCTCCGAAGATTGTCTCTGAGTGGTAGGATTCTTTATACTTTCTCTGTATCTTTGAAAATTTTATAATCAGAACATATTACACATATGATCAGAAGACTGGATTCACCAATATGGAGCTATAAATATATACTAAACATATCCTAAATATCTGTGTCCTTAATTTTCTTGTCCTTACCCGACCCTCAGATTTACCTTGGTCCATGGTCACTCCCATTAATATCCAGACTGAGCTCTCGTAGTTTGGTAAGCTCTTCTTCAGCAGTCTGTCCTCCTGATTTAAACACAGCTTGAGTTCTTAACCTGTAAAAAGGAATTTAGATAATTTCTAATCCTGTGGAACTTAAGAAACTGAATGGTAACCCTTGAACCCTGCTCTTCCAGCTAAACCTCAAGCATCTATTTTCAAATTACAACTAAATATGTCAAAAATAAATGGCTACTTACTAAATACATGTAAATAAATACAATCACAGGAATTTAAAATTTCTGGGATGATAGCGGAAGGTTGGTTAGGTTGGAAAATCATTTAAAAACTCAAAATTATAGATAATTTAGGAGTTCTTTAAGTCTTTTCTCTAGAAATTTAAAATTTCCCTCAGTCTATTCCTAAGCAAGTATAATTTGATAATTTTGGAACACTGGTCCTTGACTCTGCCCAACACGTACATGGGAGGCACCCACTTCTCATACAATTCAAAAAGCAAGGCTTCAGCTCACAGACCAATATATTTTCTCTCTTTTATAGAAAAATATCTCCAAAACAACTGGAAGACATTCTATCCATCAATGCTAATATAGTCCCCACCTCACATGTACTGAGGAGGGAAGGCAGTTGAACAAATTGGCACCAAGATCTTCTACCAGGAGTTTGAGTGTTTATTAATTATTGGCACCAAATATGTGACACTACTGATTCAATCAGATTTTTAGACATGTGGTTAACTACAAAAGTATATTCTTTAACAATGAAACAAAAATATTGACATTTCCATCCTTGTCAGAAGGCATTTTTAGTACTGTAACTAACAATGCACAGTGCTATACAAAGAGAAGTATGTGGATTAATTACTCTCTAGGAATTTACTGTTAAGGACTAATATTCAATAGTGAGAATAGGGTGAAATAATAATAGCAATAGTAGCAGTCATGGCAGACTCTGGAGCAGTACTATCAATGATGATGATGATAATGATGATGACCCCGACAACGATGACAACACCTACCATTTGAGCGCACTTTACATATATTATCTCATTGATCCTCACAAGAACCCTAGGAAATAGTTACTATTACTATACCTATTTACACATGAGGAAAGCAAGCACAGGTGTGCAACTTACTCAAGCTGACCCAATTTTTAAGTGAAGGAAATATACATATATATATAATATATATATATATATATAATATATATATATAATTTTTATCACAGTTAGGTTTAAAGTACATGTATTAAAGCATATTGTAAGGGTGAGAGACAAAGGTAAATATTTATAATTAGACTAGAATTTTATTCATTGAACATATACTACTTTGCTCCAAAAATGATTTCAGGTGGTTCTTGGCACTGGCCATGAGAGTAAATTGAATAAATCTGATAAATCTAGAAAGGGCTCACAGGATAATACCCTTTTGAAATCTCTTGTTGACCATCCTCTAATAACAAGGTTGTGGAAAGATTTGTTAGTCACAACTGGAGTAAATCTTAATGTCATGCCCAATTTATTCCTAAATGACAGGCCCATCCAAGAATTCTGAACCAGTATAACGATTCTATGTAACTGTGTGACAGTCACAGATTGCCTCTCCAATATTTCTCCTGAGCCTCAAGAGCATGATAAACAATGCCTTGTACAGAGCAGATATTAATAAATTTATTTAATTAAAGTGGGATTCCTTTCCAATGGATACAAGTCCATTTAAATGACAAGTTCAGTAAAGATTTATAAAAGCTCAAATTACATACAAATTAGAGACAGAGTATATATAATAAACTCTTGAGAGGCAGGATCAGGTCTTGCTCATTTTGATACTCCTCCCATGTAGTATTTCACAGAGTAGCGTGATTAATGTCTGCTGAAACAAGGCGAAATGCACTGAATTACAAACAATTCCACAATAAACAATAAGGTGCTAATTTTGTGAATATTCAGTAACTTAAAATATTTTGAGTTAGATGAGAAAAAAATGATCTATGTAGGAGAAATAATAGAAGACTTGAAAATTTTTAGAGAGATTTGAACACTGCTGTAATGAATAGATAGGATGTAGATTATTAGAAAAGAAGGGCAAAGATATTTAAAACAAGAGGAAAGGGTATGGCTAGAGGAAAACTGTATGGTAAACTGGGACGATCTCAAGGAGACAAACTTACGTTTGGAAAAGTTATTTCTGAAGAAAAGTGTGGTGAAAGGGTAGAGAGGTGATCTCAGACTATGAGAAGCTTTGATACTAAATTGGATAAACATAATTTAATAGGAAATTATTATGGGTTTTAAAATTCAGAAGTGGCACAATAAAAGGAAATGTCTTACGAGGATTCATTTCAGACAAATATTCTTGATATATGGCATTAATGTGCAGAAAGTTGAATTTCAAATAACTCATATGTGTTAATAGTACATAAATCTAAAAACTAGGCCAGAGAATAGGGCAACTGTCAGCCTAGAAACAGGAACTATTATAATGATTAGTCAAATGGCTAGATTGTGGCTCTGAGTCATAGGTTGCAAAACCTAACTGTGACACACTATGGTATAAGTAAGCAGGAGAATAAGAGTGAAAGTTTTTCAAGAAAAAAACGTCTTGGATGTTAACAAGATGGTGTTTTAGTTTGCTAGGCTGCTGGAATGCAATATACCAGAAATGGGTTAGCTTTAACAATGGGGATTTATTAGTTTAAAAGATTACAGTTTTTTTATTTTTTATTTTTTTTAAATATTTTATTTATTTATTCATTTATCCCCCCCTTGCTGCTTGTGCTCGCTGGGTCAGCTAACCACGCCATGCGGGCGGGCTTGCCTTCACCAGGAGGCCCCGGGAACCGAACCCGGGGCCTCCCATATGGTAAACGGGAGCCCTACTGACTGAGCCACAGCCGCTTCCCAAGATTACAGTTTTGAGGTTGAGAAAAATGTCCAAATCAAGAACTTATCAGGCAATGCTTTCTCCCAAAGACTGGCTGTTGGTGATCCTGAACTCCTCTGGCAAGGCACCTGGTTGGTGTCTGCTAGGTTCTCCCTCTTCCTCCAGGCTGCCTTGACTTCACCTTACTGCATCCTGGCATTCTATCAGTTTCTGTGGATTTATCTCTGTGTCTTTCTCTGTATACATCCCATTTCAAAAGGATTCCAGAAAGAGGATTAAGGCCCATCCTGGGTCACACCTCACTGAAGTAACCTAATCAAAAGGCCTTTAGCTGAAGTAATCTAATCAAAGTTCCCACCTACAATAGGTTGGCACCCACAGAAATGGACCAGCTTTAAAAACATGATTTTCTGTCGTACATACCGTCTCTAACTCGGTATAACTCATAACCGTCTCTGACTCTAACTGTGTCCAACCTCTGGACACCAAAAAGACATGTTCTTTCCATATGCAAATACATTCTTTCCATCACAATATCTCAAAGCCTTAAATCCTTTCAGTAACAGTATTAAGTACAAAGTCTCATCAAACTCAGTTTTAGGTGTGGTCTGTCCTGGTGCAAAATTCTCCTCTGGTTATGGACCTATGAAACTTAGAATAAGTTACCTGCTTCCAATAAACAAAGGAGGGGCATTCATAGGACCTATGTTCCTATTGCCATAGGGAGAAATTGGAAGGAAAATAGGGGGTCATGTGTTCCAAAGAGTATTGAAACCCTACAGGGCATATTCCATTAGATTTTAAAGTCTGAGAGTCATCTAAAGAATGATGCTTTGTCCTTTCGGCCTGACGGAGTGACAGCCCCACCTTTTCCAAGTGCTTGTGCAGTGGCCAGGCTCTTCACTGGCATGAAGGCTCTTCACTGGCGTGAAGGCTCCAACATCTCCAAGCATTGGGTTGATGGCCATGTACTTGGTTCCACCATTGTCAGGCATCTGGGGGGCTGCCGAACTCTAGGTCCTACCTCTGAGAACACTGGGGTGATGGCCCGACTTTCCCCAATTCCCAGGGAATGTGCTCCATCCTCTTTGAAGACTGAGGCAGCAGCACTCTTTCTGAACAACAGGGTGGAAGGTCCACTCTTTTCAAGTGCCAGAGCATACTCACCCTTTCCACACACATGGGTGGAATCGCTATCTTCACCCAAGAAGATGTCTTCAGTCCAGACTTCAGCTTCCATGGTTTCTTCAATCTGTCCCTTTTCTGTGTCCTTTATTCCAGGCTGGCAGTCGTTCCATTCATACAGATCTCACACAAAAAACTTGTTGGTTTCACATGCAGCACACGGGGGTCCCAACCATCAGATAACAGGACTTTTTACAAATACTTTCTGGATATCTGCATTTCCAATACTGACTTGCATTGAAAGGAATGACTATTCCATGTTCAGTTAAGTCCTCACATGGGACACTATTTTCTGTGGAGTCACTTTCCAGAAGCTCAGAATTTTTCAAACCATCGATTTCTGATTTCTTTGTGCCCAGGAGTTCAGTTCTCGGCTTATCCCTTTCCTCTCACATTTTACTAAAAGCTGGAAGGAGAAGCCAGGCCATACTTTCTATATTAGGCTGGACATCTCAGCTAAATATCCAGGCTAATTACTTTAAAATTCCGCCTATTACCCCAACGCTAGGACTCAATTTTGCCAACGTCTCTGCCTTTAAAAAACAAGGATCACCTTTCTTCCAGTTTGCAAAGATACATTCATCATTTCTGTCTAAGGCCTCATTGGAAATACCCTTAGAGTCTATATTTCTACCAACAGTCTTTTCAAAGTATTCTAGGCCTTTCTATAAAGCATCTCACAATTCTTCCCGCTTCTACTCATTAACCAATTAAGAAGGCATCCAAATTGGAAAGGAAGATGTAAAGCTTTCTCTATCTGCAGATGGAATGATCCTACATCGAGAAAATCTTGAATCCATAATAACACTGCTAGAGGTAACAAATGAATTCAGCAAAGTAGGGTACAAGATCAATACACAAAAGTCATTAGTGTTTCTATACACTAGTAATGAGCAATCTGAGGAGGAAATCAAGAAGTAAAATTCCATTTACAATGGCAACAAAAAGAATCAAATATCTAAGAATAAATTTAACCAAGGATGTAATGGACTTATGCACAGAAAACGACAAAACACTGCTAAAAGGAATTAAAGAAGTCCTAAATAAATGGAAAAACATTCTATATTCATGGATTGGAAGACTAAATATTGCTAAGATGTCAATTCTTTCAAAAGTGATTTACAAATTCAATGCAATCCCAATCAAAATTACAACAGCAGAAATGGAAAAAGCAACCATCAAATTTATTTGGAAGGATAAGAGTCCCCAAATAGTAAAAGCATCTTGAAAAAAGTAGAATGAAGTTGGAGAACTCACACTTCCTGATTTTAAAAGGGAAAATTTTGGAAATCACATATCTTGGAAGGGTTTAATATGCAGAAAATATGAAGAAATCCTACAACTCATCAACAAAAAGACAAATATCCCAATTAAAATCTGATCAAAAGGCTTAAGTAGACATTCTCATAAGAAATTATAAAAATGGCCAAAAAATACATGAAAAGATAGATGCTCAATCAACCTCATTAATCATTAGAGAAATGCATATCAAAAACACAATGAGATACAATTTCATACATACTAGAATGACTACTATTTTTTAAAAAGGAAAGTAAGAATGGGATAGGATGTGGAAAATAAGAATGTTCATTCATTGTTGGTAGGAATGTAAAACGGTACAGCTACTGTGGAAAACAGTTTGGTGATTCCTCAAAAAGTTAAGTACAGGGTTGTTGTATGGAAATTCTACATGCGTACATGATTGTTTTGTAAGTTCACAACTTCTGTAATAAAAATATATTAATAAAAAGTTAATTATAGAATTACCATGATTTGGAAATCCCACATCCATGTATATATTCAAAAGAATTGAGAGCAGAGACTCAAACTGTTATTTTCACACTGTTGTTCATACTGGCATTATTCACAATTGCCAAAAGATGGGAGAAATCCAAGTGTCCATCAATATATGAATGGATAAATAAAATGTGTTAAATATAGACAATGGAATATTATTGGGCCGTTAAAAAGGAATCAAGTGTGATAACATGATATGAATCTTGAGATATCCAGTTTAGTGAAATAAGCCAGACACAAAAAGAAAAACATTATATGATCTCACTGACAGGAAATAATTAGTATAAGCAAAATCATAGTGTTTGAAACTAGAATAGCAAATATAAATACATAGGTAAATATAAATGCCAATATTATATTTTTGGTTTGTAACTCTGCTTTTTATTTCTCACATGACTTAAAATACACAAGTGCATGAAAAATAATTATGCCTATATTTTGGGGCGCACCATGAATAAATATGTAGTTAGTGGCAAAAACAACATAAAGGGGTAGGATTTAGTGAGTAATAGAATAGTTTGTGAGGGAGACCGGACCCAAGATAGTAGAATAGGGAGCTCTAGGATTCAGTTTGTCCTTCAAGGCAGCATGTAAACAGATAGGAACTGTCTGGAGTGGCTGATTGGGGGCTCTGGAGACCAGAAGAACACTATATACCATCCAGGGAAGAGAGGAAGGAAGAGAATGATAAACTGCAGTGAAGATCTGTGAGTGTGGTGCCCACCCCCCACTGGTATGGCAGGCTAGAAATAGAAGTCCTCTTTCACAAGAACAGGAAGGGGGAGCATAGCTGGGCACCAGTTGTAGCTTTTTTTTAAAAAACAATTTATTGAAGTATATCATTCATACATATACTATAAGTGTTCAGTAAACATTGTAAACTTACAAAACAAACATGCATAACATCCTACAGGGCTCCCACACATCACCCCACCACAAATACTTTGCATAGTTGTGAAACATTTGTTAACAAATTATGAAAGAGCATCATCAAAGTATTACTATTAACTATAGACCGTATCTTACTCCCCTATACTTTTTTAAAAAAGGATCTATTTATTTATTTATTTATTTACTTTTATCCATTTTACCACTCCCCTCTCCCCGTTTTTGCGGCCATTCACTGGGCAACTCTCTGTGTCTGTTTCCTGCCCTCTCTTCTCATCCTTCTTCTCCTGTCTTTACTGGGATTCGATCCTCGGAACCTCCAATATGGGAGAGAGGCATCCTACTGCCTATGCTATCTTAGTTCCTGGTTTTTTGGTGCGTCTCACCTTGGCTCTCCCTTGTGCCACTCTCCTGTTATGTCATCATCTTGCTGTGTGGCTCATGGGGCCTGATGGCGCACTCATGTGCAAGGCCTGGTGGCGTACCCACGCATGGGGCCTGGCAGCTCACGTGCTCGCAGGGCCTGGGGAGCTCACCTGCTCGTAGGGCCTGGCAGCTACTTGCACGCGGGGCCTGATGGTGTACCCGTGCATGGGGCCTGGTGGCCCATGCGCATTCTATACTTTTCTTTTTTTTCTTTTTACTGGGAGGTCCCGGGGATTGAACCCAGGTCCCTCCACATGGGAGACAAATGCCCAACCATTTGAGCCATATCCGTCCCCCTGCTATATCTCTTAAGGTTGACCAAAGATACTTAGAATTACAGTCTTTTCCCATATAGGATGGTCATATAATAAATCAGGCTTAGTTTATCACCAGCATTCTAAAACAGATCTAGGGAGAAAAACTAGGTCTGGGGACACATGCATGGTTTCTAATATAGCGAATGTTTAGCCTACCCTGATTATCACAAAATCAGGACAGCGAGAATATTCATAGCAGTTGTAGCTTTTGATTAGGAAATTTGGATTGCTGGGTTCCAGCTCTGTGAACAGCTAAAGTTTGATCTTGCCCAGGATAGAAAGCAGCTGGCATCCTCTGTTCCAACCCCACACCTGGCAGGGGAGGAAGTGGAGTTAATTTCGAGGCATGGTAACTTCTCAGGGCAGTGGGAAGCAGTTTGCTGAAAGGTGACACTTCCCCAAGAAAAGAGGAGGAGGGCATGGCCTAGCGCAATTTGTGGGTTTTGATTAGAGAATTCAGATTGCAGGGTCTGGGATCTGAGTAAGAGTTTCATACCACCCTGGATAAAAGCGGTTGAGAGCCTCTATTACAACCATGCCCCCATCAGGGACAGAGTTGGTTGAGAATTAGAGGTACAGCACCCTCTTAGCACTGTGGGGAAAAGTTGGCTGAAGAGCGTCATATTCTGGGCAGGTCAGGAAATGAAAGTTTTGGGGAGACATGAAAGATTTGGGGAGACATCAAAGACAACAGCATCCTTCTGGGTCTCTTCCCCAGGGCTCTTTTGAACAAATCTGCACCCACTTTGTAGGTTCTGGGCCTGTTTTGACTGGGAAAACTGACCTGGGAAGGTAGTCTCCAGGGCCCTCCTACTACCAAAATTAGCCTTCCAGGTAAAAGCAGCCAGAAATAATAAAAGTAATGTTAAAAATCACTGCTGAATTATTGGGGCAGGAACAGTGCTTGGCACATAGTAGGATCTCATTAAATATTTGTAGAATGAATAAAACACTTCCATAGGGAAGCCTCCATAATCTCTTTTACCAGTTCATTGTCCCATATATATATAAAGTAAACAAAGAAAAAATCTATAGAGGCAAATGAAAAACAAACAGAACAGATCAACATTCCCAGAGGAGAAACAGGAGAAAAAAAGGAAGCTTTTACCTGGCGGTGAAACAATTGCACAAATAGTGCAATCTCAAAAATCGTACTATATATCCAGGATAAGAATCAGATGAATAAGATATGAAAAAAAATGTGATCAGTTAAACACAATCTATTCTAAAGGTCTAATATAAGTTGAACCAAGTGTCAAAGAAGAGCTTTAGCACATAGCCAATCAATAAGAAAACCCTAGGCAGGAGAGAGAAACTGACATCCAGAGTAAACTCATTAAGAAAATCAGATGCCTAGACACCAGTGAAAAATTACAGGCCATAATAAGAAACAGGAAGATATGGCTTAGTAAAAAGAACAAATTAAAACTTCTGGTGAAACTAGTCATGATTTTCAAACAAATCTAAAAAATATGGCAAAAGACATAAGACACTGGGTAAGCATAAAGAAGATTTGAAAGCAGGCAAAAAATAATAATAATAATTTAAAGGAGTGAAAGGCACAAAAGAAGAGATTACAAATACACTAGAGGCATACAACAGCAGATTTGAACAGGCAGAAGAAAGGATGCATGACCAAATGATGGAACAATTGAAATCTTAGAGATGGAAGAAAAGATGGAGAAAAGAATAGAAAAAATTAAGGAGAGACTCAGGGAATTGAAAGACAGCACAAAATGCACAAATATACACCTCATGGATGTCCCAGAAGGCTAAAAGAGAAAAGGGGAAGAAAGAATATTTGAGGGAAAAACTCACCAAAAATGTACCAACTCTTATGAAAGACATAAATGTACATGTCTAAGAGTGAACCACCTCAAGAGAAGAAGCGTGCTGAATAGGATTCCTCTCAGTTGAAAAGAGGCTGAAAATGGTTTTGTATGACTTGAATAGTTTGTATAATATATACTCTTTTCTGATCAGGTGCTATAGAACTCTTTTAATATGTTAAATTCACTTATACTCTAATTGTTATAAACGCATAGAATCACCAATAAAAACTCAATATAACTTTCTTTGGGTCTTAAAAGCAGTAGAATCCAAAGTAAATCCTGAAAAAAAAATGTAAACAGCCATCTAAATAATTCTCATTAACTTGAAAGCGTCTGATTTGTAATGATGGTATCTGTTGTACTTTAGCCAAAGAAGTTTAACATGGAGCTATTTCTTGGTTCAGGATATGAGCACAGGTATAGTCATTCTTTAAAATGAAGATGACACTGTTGTTTATATTCCCTGTAGGGAGCTGGAGTGTGACATAAGATGCATTTGCATAGGTTTCCATGAATCCTCTGCTCTTGCAGAATAACTCTTCTTTGCCACCACTTTGCCTTAGATAATAATGTGTGTGCCAATTTGAACTCTGATACCACGTTTCCCTTCTATGCAATCATGCCCTATCTAATAATATTGCCTTGCTTTGTTCTGTGTTTCAGTGGGCCCTAGTTGCACATTGGCCTTTCTGTGTTAATTGTTTTTCAATTTGCTGTAATAGCAGTTACCCTGATTGTAATTTACATAACTTTAACCAGGATCACACTGTTCCCCTGCCTTACCCTTCTGAAAATTGCTTAGTTGAGCACAGAACAAAGGCAATATTAAAATTCTGGGTTCATATGCAAGCTGATATAAAAAGGGAAATGAGCTATATAACATGGAAATTTATAGTATGTGGTATAATTACATATTGCTTTTTCCCTCAAATTATTTTTCTAGCCTTGAATTCATTTTATCTTCACTATCCCTAAAGTAGGTAGGGTACATATAAGGGAAGGTTGGGTACTGAATTTTTAGGCCAAAGACTGATATTAATAAAACCATCTACTAATTGTAATACCTTGGTGTATCAATTACTTGCTCTAAGATTTACTTTCCTCATATGTTAAATGAGAAGAATATCCGTGTTGTCTACCTCACAGGGTTGTTGTGAGGGCCAAAGGAGAATGTATGTGAAAGACCTGTAAATGGCAAAACGTTATTTGTTAGTCCTTTTTTCTTTCTTTTTGAAGGCCTACAGCCAGATGTTTATTAATCACTTATTTTCTTCACTGATTGATTAACATTATTAAGAAGTAGTCCTAGTCAATGTATTCTATCACTGTTGCCAGAGAAACTGTCCTTGTTTTTTGGCCAAAATACACATAGAAAACAAAATGAATCCAATGAAAGCTGGTTTAACCAGCAAAGGTCTCAGCATTTGCAGGAAACTGAGACCAAGCCAGTTATAAGGGAATTTTAATCAGCCATAGTGGTAGGAATGTGACCGATGGACTGTGCCTCTTCTAGTCACAAGTTAATTTTTGGAGAGGGAGTTAAGATACTGTTGGGAGGACATTGACCTGAATTAATTTCTCTGATTAGTTTGAGTGCTTCCTACATGGAAAGCAATGGGCTAGGTACTGGGTGACATAAAGTTGAATGACTTGAAGTTATAAGACATTTACGTAAGAATATGGGGTAGGATGTGCTAAGAACCAACTGAATAATAAAACATGACCCCATGAGTGTTTTGAAAGTGAGGGATACTTGCCTTCTTTAAGCAGTTGGTATGACAGTCCTTTTGTGGATGTGGACAGGTAGAAATTATTTCTGACAGCAAACCCTCATTTGTTTTTTTCCCCCAATGGATTAGTATTGATATTTATGTCTGTAAACCTGGTGACTATACTTTGTACCATCCTTTTGGAAAGAATGGCAACATGTAGGTTGGATAATCACACTTTTAGGGGCAAATGACCTGCTTAAACTGCTGGAACAGTCGGTGCTGTTTAAAAATTTAGAGTCAGCCTGGCTTCTGAAGGACCTTTTCAACACTTCTATCAAGGAATTGGATGAACAGAGTACAAAAGAAGATGCTCAATAGAGTAGAAAAAAGACCCCATCAGGTTATTTACTGCTATGCTTCACCTGCCTTATCTGTAAAATGTTGATTTCATATCTTGCCTACCATACAAGTTTGTTGTGAGGATCAACTTAAATATAATGGAATAATAAAAAAAAAAGAGCTAAAATTGAAGACCTAAATGCACAAGTGGAAGAACTAGAAAAGAAGAACAAACTAACCCCAAAACAAGCAGGAGGAAAGAAATAAAGATTAGAACAGAAATAAGTGAAATTGAAAAAAAAAAGAGAGAGCCTCAACAAAAGCAAAAGCTGGTTCTTTGAGAGAATCAATAAAATTGACAAACCCTTAGCCAGAGTGACAAAGAAAAAAGGAGAGAATATACACATTCACACAAAATAAAATCAGAAATGAGAGGGGGGATATTATTACTGACCTCACAGAAATAAAAAAGATCATGAGAGTATACTATGAGCAACTGTATGCCAACAAATTAGACAACTTAGAGGAAATGGACAACTTCCTAGAAACACCTGAACAACTTACACTGATTCTAGAAGAAAGAAAAGACGTCAACAAGCCAATTACAAGTAAAGAGACTGAATCAGTCATCAAAATCTCCGAACAAAGGAAAGCCCAATACTGGATTGCTTCACAGGTGAATTACATCAGTTATTTCAAGAAGAATTAATCCAAAGCTTGCTCAAATTCTTCCAAAACTTTGAAGAGAAGTGAATACTACCGAACTCATTCTATGAAGCCAACATCACCTTAATATCAAAGCCAGATAAAGATACTACAGGAAAATTACAGACCAATTTTTAAATGAATACAGATACAAAAATCCTTAACAAAATACCATCAAGTCAAATCCAAAAGCACATTAAAAGAATTATGTACCATAACGAAGTGGGTTTTATCATACAAATGCAAGCATGGTTAAACACACAAAAAATCATTAATGTAATATACCACACTAACATAGGAAAAACAACAACAACACATGATCATCTCCATTGATATGGAAATGGCATTTGATAAAACCCAGCATCCTCTCTTGATATAACACTTCAAAAATAGGAATAATAGGAAACTTCAACATGATAAATGGCATATATGAAAAACCCCACAGCTAACATAATACTCAATGGTGAAAGACTGAACGCTTTCCCTCTAAAATCTGGAATAAGACAAAGATGCCCACTGTTACCACTGTTATTCAACATCTTGCTAGAAGTTCTAGCTAGAGCAACCAGGCAAGAAAAAGGAATAAAAGGCACCTTAATAGGAGAGGAAGAAGTAAAACTTTTACTATTTGCAGATACCATGATCCTATATATATAAAAAGTCCCCCAAAATCTACAACAAATTTAGTAGAGCTAAGAAATAAGTTCAGCAAAGTGGTGGGAGCCAGATCAACATGCAAAAATCAGTAGTGCTTCTCCACACTAGTAATGAGCAAGCTGAGGAGGAAATCAAGAAAAAGATTCCATTAACAACAGCAATTAATAGAATCAAATATCTAGGAATAAACTTGACCAAGGATGTAAAGGATTTGTATACAGAAAACAACAACAAAACATTGCTAAAAGAAATCATGGAAGACCTAAATAAATGGAAGGACATCCTGTGTTCATGGATTAGAAAGTTAAATATCATTAAGATGTCAATTCTACCCAAACTGATTTACAGATTCAGTGCATTCCCAGTAAAAATTCTAACAGCCTACTTTGCAGAAATAGAAAAGCCTCTTTAGTTTCTCCCTGACTTGACCTACAGCAAAATTAAATTTTGCAATCTTGTCTGTGCAGCCTTAAAGTGACTGCAGTTGCCTGGAGAGGCTGGTGCATGTCCCACTAGCTTCCTCCCTGCCAGAAGTGGGGCCAAAGCCCAGGCTAGGGCAGCAATCTGACCTGGATGGGAAGAAACTGGTCTCTACCATCACTGTGATTTTCAATCCACTCCATTTCCCCTCATGCTGGGGGTGGAGTTAAAATGGAGGCTACCAGGCTCTTTCTGACTTGGACAGGCTCAAACCTTCGCTGTCCTTAGGATTGGACTTTAGTCAGCTGAATTTACTAATCAGCAGCTGAGGTCGGTGTCCAACTGTCTCTTTCTCCCCCATTTTTGGGAAATGGAGTTTCCAACTGAAGCCAGGGAAAAGCTCCCGAGGTGTCTTGACCTGTCAGAATAGAGTGCTCTACTCAAAAATCTTCACTGCAATTGAGGAGTCTCCTCCTCCTGTTCTTCCAAGGATTTTGCAGGATGCTCTTCTGGTCTCCTGGGCCCCCCAAACAGGTGATTTAGATAGCTCTTGCTGATTACCAACAGTATGAGCTGTCTCTTGGAGCTCCCTACTCTGTGGCCATTAAGTTTAACCAAGGATACGGAAGACTTGTACACTGAAAACAACAATATATTCCCGAAAGAAACTGGAGAACTAATTAAATGTAAACATATCCCATGTTTATGGATTGGAAGATGTATATGGTTAAGATATCAAAATATCCAAAGTAATACACAGCTTCAACACAATTCCAAATCTTTAATGCAGCCTTTAATGCAGAAATGGAAAAGACAGTCCTCATATTCATATGGAATTGCTAGGGGCCCTGAATAGTCAAAGCAATCTTGAAAAAGGAGAACAAGTTGGATGTATCACATTTTCCAATTTCAAAACTTATTACACAGTTATAGTAGTCAAAATAGTGTGACCTTGGCATAAGGAAAGAAATATAGATCAATGGAATAGAATTAGGAGTACAGATAAACTCACACATTTATGACCCACTGATTTTCAACAGGGTACAATGTCTATTCAATGTGGAAAGATTAGTTCCCAACAAATAAGTGTTGGGAAAATGATATCAACATATAAAACTATGAAATTGGATTCCTACCTCATACCATATAAAAAAATTAACTCAAAATGGAACAATGACTTAAATATCAGAGCTAAAACAATAAAATTCTTAGAGGAAAACAAAGGGGCAAATCTTTATTAGCTCTTATTTGGTAATGGATTCTTAAATATGACAAAAAAAGCATGGACAACAAAATAAACAACAGATAAATGGGACTTCATCAAAATTAAAAACTGTTGAGCATCAAAAGACATTATGGCTCTGAAGACACCCAGGTCCTATATAAGGGGGGATAGCCCCAGAGATTGATGCCTTATCAGTGGGCTCTATTCTGGAATCTGTGCTCCTGAGAGTGACAGAGTTGGACTCAAATAAGTCCTCCCTGCACATGGTCCATCAGTCCCTTCTATTCAAACCTATATGTGATGCTGGAGTTTTTAGGTATACTTCCAGAGACTGGAGCCTCTGGCCTACCTATGTGCCAGCTGTGCCTGGAATCTCGGTGGAGCTGCAACTCCTACCTTACAGCTCAATGGACTCATCCAAGTCATCTGGCGAGGAGACAACGATGGGCAACGGCCATTCCAGGGAATGGAGAGGGCCTGCAGCTGCAGGCAGGATAATCCCATCCACCATATCCATGGGATATAAGTTCTCTCTCACTTGGAGGTGGAGTGGACATCACCATCCCAGTCCCCTCAGGACTGGGGGAAGAGCTATGGACTAGAGTGGACTTAATCGTATTCCGTTGTAGACATATTGTGATTCAAGCAATGGAAGAAATTATAACAGTAAGGTGGAGCCGGTGGCCACTGGATGCTTTTGGGGTAGGGAGGGGAAGGGTAGTTGAAATACAGGGCTTTTTCGGGACTTGGGGGTTGTCCTGAGTGGCATTGCAGCGACAGATGTAGGCCATTTTACATCAGCATATAATGTGTGGGAGAGAGTGTGTGGTCTACGATGTGAACTGTGGTCTATGCTTGGTGGCAAGGCCCCAGGATGTGTATATCCATTGCGGGTGACATGCCACACTGATGAAGGATGTTTTTGTGGGATGTTGTGGGAGGTATGGGAGGTGGGGAACATGGGAATCCCTGTAATTTCTGTGTAATATTTAGGTAATCTAAGCACCTTTTAAAATATATATATATATATATATATATATATATATATATATATATAAATAACATTTATGTAAGCAAATGCACATATATGCATATATATTTATATATCATTTTACAAATATTGGTATATATTGTGAAAAATTTGATCTTTACCCACAATTTAAAAAATATATATATATATAAAAAGACATTATCAAGGGAAGCAGCTATGGCTCAATTGGTTGGGCTCCCGTTTACCAGGTTTGATTCCCAGGGCCTCCTAGTAAAGGCAAGTTGGCTGCTGTAGGCTCATGTGGCACGGTGAGCTGACGGACCGCGGGGTGCGGTGAGCTGACGCTGCAAGATGACACAACAAAGGGAGACAAACAGACACAAAAAAACGCACTGCAAATGGACACAGTGAGCACAAGCAGCAAGGGGGGGATAAATTGAAAAAAAAAAAAACACATTAAAAAAAAAAGACATTATCAAGAAAGTGAAAAGACAACCTGATGAATGTTAGATAATAGTTGCAAATCACACATTTGATAAGGCTTTAATATCTAGAATATAAAAAGAATGCCTACAAAACAACAAAAAGAAACAACCCAATATAAAAAATGGCTATGGGGCTTGAATAGACATTTCTCCAAAGAAGATTTACAGATGGCCAATCAGCACATAAAATATGTTGAACACAATTAACAATTTGGGAATTGTAAATTAAAATACCACTTTATATCCACTAAGAAGGCTATTATTAATTTTTTAAAAAAGGATATAAGAAGTGCTGGGGAGGATGTGGAGAAATTGGAATCCTGGTATGTTGGTGGTGGGAATATAAAATGGCATAAATACCACAGAAAAGAGACGTTTCCTCAAAAGTTAAATATAGAAATACCATAGGACCTGGTAATTCTACTCCTAGATATATACCCCAAAGAACTGAAAACAGGGATTTGAACAGATATTTGTAAACCAATGCTCACAGCAGCCATTATTACCAATTATTGGTTATTATTGGTATTCACAATAACCAAAAGATAGAAACAACCTTAAGTCCATTAACAGACGAACAGATAAACAAAATCTGGCATATAAATACAATGGAATATTATTCTGACATAAAAAGCAATGAAGTTCTGATATATGTTGCTCATGGATGAACCTAAAAAATATTATGCTAGGGAAGCGGCTGTGGCTCAATCAGTAGGGCTCCCGTTTACCATATGGGAGGCCCCGGGTTCGGTTCCCGGGGCCTCCTGGTGAGGGCGGGCCCGCCCGCACGGCATGGTTGGCTGACCCAGCGAGCACAAGCAGCAAGGGGGGGGATAAATGAATAAATAAATAAAATCTTTAAAAAAAATATTATGCTAAGTGAAAGAAATCAAACACACAAAGACAAATATTGTCTTATTCCACTTATATGAAATGTTAAGAATAGGCAAATGATAGAAACAGAAAGTAGCTTAGAAGTTAATAGAAATGTAGGTAGGGGGAATGGGGAGTTAACTGATATTGAGTAGAGAGTTTGTTTTGGGTGATTAAAAAAGTTATGGTAATGGATGATGGTGATGGTAGGATAACATTTATAATGTAATTAATGTCATTGATTTATATATTTAAAATGTTTAAAATGGCAATTTTATGGTATATATATTTTATCACAATAAAAAAATGAAAAAAAATGTCTTCAACCTCTGTATACCTGGACATCACACTGATATTTTGTCTGGATTGGGGAAAATTTTGTTTTAGGTCTAGCTATATGGAATTCATATTATTTATGAATTTGTTTTAGGTCTAGCTATATGGAATTCATATTATTTATGAATTCCAAAAAGAGATATAGATTATGTTTGTAAACTTGTCTGTTCCTGAGTATGATACCCTTTGATTGATTTAAATTCAAAGGTTTTAAGTTTATTTAATCAAATCAATTTAGGGCTTTTGATTTGACCATGTCAGTAGGGCGTGGCTCAGGGTTGAGTCCCCACTCTCTTGGGCTTTATAAACGGACACTCAATCAAGAAGACTCACGAGAAGATATAGAAGAAAAGATAGAGAACTTTGTCAGTTTTGATCCTGGAGCTCTGGGAGATGAGCCAATTGCCTGATAGTTTACAGCTAACTTTGAAGCCCTGAGAGATGAGAAGCCCTAAGAGATGAGCCCTATGCCAACCTACAGCTGAGATCGGAAGAAGCTGGGCCCACGAATCCTTTAGAAGAAGGACGCAAATATTCCCACTGACCTGATTTTGTGATAATCAGGGTAGGCTAAACATTCGCTATATTAGAAACCATGCATGTGTCCCCAGACCTAGTTTTTCTCCCTAGGTCTGGTTTTTAGAATGCTGGTGATAAACTAAGCCTGATTTATTATAGACCATCCTGTATGGGAAAACACTGTAACTCTAGGTATCTTTGGTCAACCTTAAGAGATATAGCAGAGGGACAGATGTGGCTTGGGTGGCTGGGTGTCTGTCTCCATGTGGAGGGACTTGGGTTTGACCTCTGGGACCTCCTGGTAAAAATTAAATAAAGAAAAATAAAGAAGGCTTCAGGCCCCATGAGCAGGTGAGCCGCCAGGCCCCATGCGCAGGTGCGCCGCCAGGCCCCGCGAGTGGGTGAGCCATCAGGCCCCGTCCGCGGGTGAGCCACCAGGCCCCGCAAGCCACGCAGCAAGATGATGACTTAACAGGAGAGTGACGCAAGGGAGAGCCAAGACGAGATGCACCGAAAAACAAGGAACTAAGGTGGCGCAGGTGGTAGTAGAACACCTCTCTCCCACATTGGAGGTTCCGAGGATCGAATCCCAGTGAAGACAGGAGGAGAAGGATGAGAAGAGAGGACAGGAAATGGACACAGAGAGTTGCCCAGCGAATGGACACAGAAACAGCAAAAATGGGGGAGGGGGGATTAAAATGGATAAAAGTAAATGAATGAATAAATAAATGCTTAAAAAAAAATAGAAGAAGAAGAAGAAGAAAGAAGGATAGACCAGGAGAGATCGCCCGCCATCTTGCTTCAACATATAGTAACAGAGTTTGGTGAGGAAATAACCTTGAGTTGGACTCTTTAGGGCCTTGTAACTATAAGCTTCTACTCCAAATAAAAACCTGTTATAAAAGCCAACAGATTTCTGGTACTTTGCATCAGCACCCCTTTGCTAATACACTATACAAGGACAGAATGATATGGCCCCAACTGTGATGGCTGGGACTTATAAAGAGTCACAAAGACCGTCTTTAAAAGATGACTAGGACACCATAAATCAGCTTGGGGATTTCAAGGTGGAGGTGTCATAGCTAGACATTCTTTGATGGTTTGCATGTAGATAGATAGAAGAAGATAGAAAAGGCTGCAAAGTAAAACATTTGGGCTCCTAAAGCTAGAAAGAAATGGATCCTTCCAAGGGAAATACCCATTTATCCAAGAAGTAACAAAGTCAAATCATGACTAATTGTAAGGATGTCATCTCTTCACACAACAGACAAACATGGTCTGCTTAAAAAAAATTATCATAAAGAGATCTGGGTCCAAGAAGGAGCTTGAGTTATCTTAAATGAGTAGTTTTCAGATTGTAAAAATTTTTTAGAGTTTAAAAATGTAATGAATTTCAACAATAATGCTAGAAAAAATGCATTCTCTCCCCAACAGGAGATCCATATTGTGGAATGCCTCATTAATTTGTTTTGTGAAATAATTTTGTTCAGTCTTCAAACGTATAATTTTTGAATCAAAAACAATGAAATATAATTTAATGAAATCTAATTCATATGTATCATTACATTATTGGTTGAATGAAACTGGATCAAAACTAGAAATCATTAAACCAACTGAACTCTTACATATTTATTTGCTCTTTACTTATTAAAATCTCTAGGACTTCCAGTTCTGGGGAAGGATATAGTAGATACAATTTTTACCAGTCCTCCTGCTAAGTACAGCCAAGCTTCATGGATATTATACATGAAACAAACATAAAAAGACTCTGAAACATAAAGTCCAGTAGACTGGACAGGAAGAACAAAAATGATGGTGAGTTTCTTGGGTTTTGTTTTTGCCTCATGTTCCATGATGGACTGAATGCTGGAGAAGTTGGCAACCCTGAAACACCAAAGGGCACAGTGAAAAATATCAAACAGCTTGCTCTCTCTAGCCAAAAGACCAGGACAGGGGTTAGCAAGAGAGAAAATTTTAAACAATAAATGTCTATTCCAGTCAAATATCATGGGGAAAAAAGTATGTCCCCACTTACCCTACCCCACCAGCAAAGGCCATGTGGGAGTCTGGACTTTCATTTTCTGCCGGCTGTAATGAGATACCCCAACCCCAATGCTGGGGTGGTATCAGAGAAGGCCTGCTAAAAAAGAAGATATGAATAAGATCCAGTGTCTTACATCATAATATACAAAATATCTAGGATGCAAATGAATATCCCTTGTCACACCAAAAAACAAAGAATATCTTAACCTGAATAAAAAAAGATAATTAACAGAAGCCAACACCAAGATGACACAAATTTTGGAATCATCTGGTTAGGATTTCAAAGTAGCCATCATAAAAATGCTTCAATTAGTATTTATAAACATGCTTGAAACAAATGAAAAAGTAGATGATCAGAGCAAAGAAACAGAAAATATCAGCAAAAAAGAAGACATAAACAAGAATCAAATGGAAATTTTAGTTATGAAAAATATACACTTGAGATACCTGGAAAATATAATAACTAAAATAAATGAACTCAATGAATTAGTGCAACAGAATGGAGAGAACAGAGAGAGGAAAGAATCAGTGAATCTGAGCATTAGAACAGGAGAAATTACATAATCTGAACAGCATAAAGAAATAGACTGAAAAGAAAATGAACAGAGCCACAGACACCTGTGGGACTATAACAAAAGATCACACTTTCATGTAACTGGAGTCCCAGAAGAAAAGGAGAAAAAGTGTAGGGTGTAAAAGTATTTGAAAAAATAAATTTCCAAAAGTAGGCTGAAAAATCATGAAACTTGGCAAAGATATAAACCTACAGATTCAAGAAGCTGTGTTAATTCCAAACAAGAAAACCTCAAAGAAATCCATGCTAAAGCATATTAAACTTCTGAAAAACCAAAGAAAAAGAAATAAAATCTTGAAAGCAGCCAAAGAGAAATGATACTTTACTAATCAGGGATAAACAATTTGAATGACAGAGGATTTCTTACCAGAAAACATGGATGCCAAGCACAACATTTTTCAAGTGCTGAAAGAAAAGAACTATCACCCTAGAATTCTATATCCAGCAATAAAATCATTTAGAATTGACAGGAAAATGAAGAGATTCTCAGGTAAAGGGAAACTAAGAGAATTTATTGCCAGCAGACTTGCCCAAAAGAAAGGTTAGAAAAAACACGAAACAAAGGAAATGGTAAAAGAAGCAATCTTGGAACACAAAGAAAGAAGAAATAATGAAAATAATAAAAATATGGATAAATACAATTAACTTTCCTTCTCCTTCTCAGTTTTCAAAATTAGTTTCTAAATTAATCTAAATTTGATGGTTAAAGCAAAAATTGTAATATTTTCTGGTGTGATTCTCAATGTATGCAGAGGAAATATTTAACATTATTACATTATTACAAATAAGGAGGGTAAAGAGACTTAAAGGGAGGTAACAATTCTACACTTCAACTAAACCAGTAAAATATGACACCAGTAGACTCTGGTAAATTATGTGTGTATAATATAATACCTAGAGCAACCACTAAGCAATCTATATAAAGAGATACACAAAAAACTATAGATAAAATGAAATTCTGAAAAATATTCAAGTAATCCACAGGAAAGCGGGAAAAGAAATCAGAGAAATGAAAAACAGAACAGAAAATTAAAAATATAAAGTGACTAATCCCTAATATACCAATAATTACATTAAAAATAAGTGGTCTGAATATACCAATTAAAAGAAATAGGCAGAGTAGATTAAAACAACATGATTCAAGTAAATGCCAACTACAAGAAACTCACTTCAAATATCACTATATAGGTAGGTTAAAAGGTAAAAAGAATGGAAAAACCATATACCGTGCAAACATTAAAAAAATATAGAAAGCAGGAGTGGCTGTATTAATTCCATATAAAGTTGACTTCAGAGTAAAAAAAAAATTACTAGGGATAGAGAGGGGTATAATATAATGATAAAATGGTCAATCCACCAAGAAGACATAGCGATTCTTAAAGTGTAGGTACCAAATAAGAAGTATAAATATGTGAAACAAAACTGATTGTTGATTGAACTGAAAGGGAAAATAGACATATATGCACCATTAATTAACAAAATTGATAGAACGTGATAGAAAATCAGCAAGGATATATAACAACTCAACACTATCAACCAACAGGGTCTTATCAACATTTAGAGAATAATCCTCCCAGCAAAAGTAGAATACACATACTTTTGAAGAGTTCATGGGACATATATCATATCTTGGGCCTAAAACAAACCTCAACAATTTTGAAAGAACTAAAATCATTCAGAGAGTTTTACCTGGCCACAATGGAATCAAACTAGAAATAGAGGAAACAGGAAAACTCAAACAACCTGGAAACTAAATAAAACACTTCTAAGTAACCCATGGGTCAAAGAGGAAGACCAAAGAGAAAGAAAAAAAAAAATTCATTGAACTGAATGAACATGAAAATACAACATAACAAAATTTGTGGGACACAGTTAAACCAGTGCTCAGTAGGAATAATAAAGATTTTATTATCATTATACAGCATTATTTGAATATACAATGCTGTACAAATGAACACAATGCCTCTTCTAAAATTATCATTCTCACCTGCTAGACTGTGCCCTCAAAGACCACATTTGATTTATTTTTCTATCCCAACCACGTAGAACTTCTCCTTATGTATCACAGGCATATAATAAATGTTTTTTGAATGAAGTTCTCAGGACAGTCTATCACTAACTGGAGGATTAGAGATTAGGGTCATTTCCAACACTGTTTTGGTGACAACCCTGTTACAAGAGGCTTCATTTTTACTTACTTGAAAAGCCTTCATGTTTACAACAATGAAGAATAGGACTGCCTGATCATGAAGAGAGGGATAGAGGAAGATCACTTTCGGTTCCAAGAGAAGTGATATTACACTAAGGGCAAATGCTCCCCTATAAAAACTTGCAATTTAGCTTCTAAAACATTGTTCTTAGGGAGAAGTTGCTAAGGGAACAGTCCAGGGGAAATTTATAATTGCTTAATGAACCAAGCTTTTACTTAATGCCAATATTCTCTAAAATGACATCAAACAGCAAAGTACTTTGTGTAATGGTAATACTATTTAAAAATATTGTCTTTGAAATCTAGCAGAAGTTACAATGGACTGCCCAGAAGCAGATTATTCTAAAATAACATTGCAAGTCAAAGTAACCTTTCAAGTCAAAGAAAACTGAGGCTTTACTTAATAGCCATAGTCGGTATGCATCTTGAACAAGCCCAGGCCCTGTGGAACCTTCTTCCTACATATTTGCTATAGTAACACACCAGCCATTCTCCACTTATAGATATTGTGTTCTCCAACTTATAGATATTGCTAAAAGAACAGGTAGCACTCACCAATTATAATCCAGTCGAGACTGGTGAAGCTGTTGCTGTTTTAAGAGAAGCTTTGTCTCCTGCTGGGTGAGCAGATGCTGAAGGCGCTCCTTTTCAATTTCTAGCTCCATTTTCTGAAGCATAAGCTGCTGCCTCCTATCTTCTGAAAGTTGTTTTTTGACATCAGTTTCACTGGACTGTGCCCCTCGGCCATACATCAGAGATGCCCAGGAAAGCCCACAAAAACTGCATGATTCTGGATGTGTTCCAGAACACTGAGGGGTCATGTTTGGGGGATGGCTCTTGTGAACGTGATCTACATTTTCAGAAAGTCTATAACCACGACACTGACTACATGGAGCAGGCTTATGGTCTAGACATTCCTTCATCTTCATTTCTTCTGGTGAAGCATTTTTAACAGGGACAGCATCCACTGGTTTTCTCCTTGGGGATCCATAATTACATGTTCTAGTCTCAGTTGGCACCCTTTCCAGACCCTCTTTGGGTTGTTGATGGGCTGCTGGTTTAAAAGAATTATTCCTAAACTCCATAAGGGATTCTGAAGCTGAGTCCTGGTTTTTGGATGTAGATCTTTGCTTGGCTTGATAATAGGTTTGTGGTTTGGCTACGCTCAAGTAGGAACCATCCAGTTCCACAGATGACGATCGAAGAGGACTTTTCCTATTGGATACCTAAAATGAAACACAAGATCACTTGTTAAATAAGAACACAATAAACAAGTTCTTTCTTTTGGCTTTTATATTTTACCAAAACAAACAGCTATTTTGTTTTCTAAATAATAAATGATAGCACTCACACACCTCAACAGATATGTGCCACAAAGCTAAATCCATTTTCAAACAACCTTTATTCCAGTAAATCCATAAAGATGAGAAAAAACAACCTTTATTAAATGCAGCTTAATATAAGCAAGATCTTTGGTGATTTTAATAAGTTACCTAAAATTAACTTTAAAGAGGCAAAAATATTAAAAGTTAATGTTTTAAAATGTTTAATTTTGAATACTGAGCCAAGATAATCATTCACCCACTTTATTTTTTTTATTATTTATTTATTTATTTATTTTTTTTTAAAGATTTTATTTATTTATTCATTTATCCCCCCCTTGCTGCTTGTGCTCGCTGGGTCAGCTAACCACGCCGTGCGGGTGGGCTTGCCTTCACCAGGAGGCCCCGGGAACCGAACCCAGGGCCTCCCATATGGTAAACGGGAGCCCTACTGATTGAGCCACAGCTGCTTCCCTCACCCACTTTAAATATCTTTTGATTGGCCATTACACAGCATGAGATTTAATGTAAAACATCTTGCCTTACAGTGAACGGAATTTTAGTTACTGCTAGAAATTTGGTGAGTTTTTATAAACATCTTTACAGAACATAAAACCAACCACGTACAATAAAATATTATTCTACTCAAAAGCAGGAATTTAAATAACAAAACATTTAATTTCAGCTAGAAACGTAAGTGAATTTTCAATTAAGCTGTTTCAGTGATTACAAACCGACAGAACTCAGGCAGAAAGAAAGCAGTTGCAAATTATCTTTTTATAGGCCAATAGAGTGAGCTCTCTTAACAATTTATCCTTGAGACTGTTCCATCAAGGGGTGCAAAACTTAGTTTATATCTGTGATTCTCAAATTTTAGAGTGTAACAGAATCACCTGGAGGGTTTGTAAAACACAACTTGCTGGGCCTTATCCCCAGTTTCCAATTCAGTAGCTCTGGAGCAGAGTCAGAGAATTTACATCTCCAACAAGTTCCCAGGTAATGCTGATGCTACTGATCTAGGACCACACTTTGATAAGCACTGGTCTATATCATGGAACATCTCAATCTGTTTCACTGTTGACCTTGGCCTTGGAAGACTAAGTGGTGATATGTAACTCATCTGAAAACCATTGATTTAGTACATCAAATAGCTTTTCTTCAAGATTTATCTCAGAAACATGGCATATCCAAATTCTAGGTTGCTGTACGATTGGAACTATTCTGGTTTAATGCAAATGTTGTGTGTTACAAATAAGCAACTTTCTCATGAAGGTGGTTACTTGTGATTAACAAAATAACAATGAAAGTTTTTCATGTGGAAGAAAGAATCTTAATCAAACTTGATGTGATGTGGGTACAATTCTGAAAAAGAATCCTGCCAATGATCAGACTTTTACAAGGGCAACCCTATACACCATAAAAAACCTTTTGATTTAGATCTTGGGCACAATAAAAAAGGTCCACCATGGCTAATTACTTTAGTAGCAAATAATGGGCTCTCCAAAGATGTATTATTCCTACCAGCTGTTACTTATTTTGGGAAGCCAGAGTGTAACCTTTAACACAAGAACTGAAAGGGACAAATCTTTCACCCTGGAAGAGGTCTTTTTCCAACCTTGACTTGGTCTTTTTTTTATTTTATTTTTTTATTAATACATAATGACAGTTTTAATTATCATTTCTTGTTCTTTTATATTTAATATTATTTAATACCAATGACAGATCAGAAATTAAACCCTAGAATTGACTTGGTCTTTATTGCAAGATGTGAAGACAAGAGGAAGAAATTAAGCAGACCTAAACAAGTGAAACATCTGTAATATCCTTGGCAATTTACACCCTCACCTTCTTCCTCTTCCCTCAGGTTTTCATTCAAAGTTTTGCCTCCTTGTCATTTTCTATCTCTATCCAGGCAAATCTATAAAATCTTCTGTGTATTGAACACTAATATTTACCAAATATATAAAAAATAAACAAAAATCCCTCCTTTCCTTACTCACTAAAATTATCTTTCACTTTCATGGACAGTTGTTTATAGGCTTGAGGGAAGCTTATTTGTTCAATGCTGTAAGAGAAATATGACTTTTTGGTAAACTTACACATTACAACTTCTGTATTAGCTTCCTATTGCCGCTGTAAAAAATTACCAAAAACATTGTGGCTTAACACAACACAAATTTATGCTCTTAGAGTTCTAGAAGTCAGAAATCAAATAGTTACACTGGGCTAAAGTCAAAGTGTCAGCAGGGCTAGTTTCTTCTGGAGCTCTGAAGAGAGTCTGTCTCCTTGACTTTTTCAGCTTCTAATGGCTGCCTGTATTCTTTGGCTTGTGGCCCCTTCCTCTTCAAAGGGCATCACTGCAATCTCTGCTTCTATTATCACCTTCTCCTCTGCCTCCTCCTTTGTTCCTCTTATAAGGACTGTTGTGATTATATCAGGCCCATTGAGTAATCTTGTATAATCTCCTTATCTCAAGATCCTTAAATTAATCACATTTAGAAAGTCTTTTTATTTTTTCCATATAAGGTAACACTTATAGATTCCAGGAATTAGGATATGGATACATATGGGGAAGAGGGGGCATTATTCAGTCTACTACAACTTTAAAAAAAAAATTGAGTATATTTTTCAGAGAAGTTTTTAAGTTTACAGAAAAACTGAGCAGAAAGTACAGAGTTTCCACATATCCCCACTTCCCTTCGGGCTAGTTTCCCTGATTATTAACATCTTGCATTAGTGTGGTACCTTTGTTGTAATCAAGCCAATATCTATACATTTTTATTAACTACAATCAATAATTTATATTAGGGATCAATCTTTCTGTTGTACAGTTCTAGGGGTTTTGACAAATGTCCAATGTCATGTATTCACCATTACAATAGCATTTATTTATTTATTTATTTATTTATTTTTTTAAGATTTTATTTATTTATTCATTTATCCCCCCCTTGCTGCTTGTGCCTGCTGGGTCAACTAACCACTCCGTGCGGGCGGGCTTGCCTTCACCAGGAGGCCCCGGGAACCGAACCCAGGGCCTCCCATATGGTAAACGGGAGCCCTACTGATTGAGCCACAGCCGCTTCCCTACAATAGCATTTAGAACAGTTTTACTGCCCTAAAAATTCCCCATGTTCCACCATTTATTCCCCTTCCTCTCAACACTCCCCTCCATAAAACAAACAAACAAACAAAAATCCTGGAAACCTCTGATCTTTTTACTGTCTCTATAGTTTTGCCTTTTCCAAAATGTCATATAGTTGGAATCATAAAATATGTAACCTTTCCAGGACTGGTTTATTTCCCTTAGCAATATGCAGTTCAGATTCCTCCATAACTTTTCATGACTTCACAGCTCATTTCTTTTTATCACTAAATAACATTCCATTGTATAGATGTACTACAGTATGTTTATCCATTCACCTATTGGTTGCTTCCAGTTTGGGGCAATTATAAATAAAGCTTTTATAAACATTAGTGTGCAGATTATTTTGTGGACATAAATTTTCAACTCGTTTGGTAAAATACAAGGAGCATGATTGCTGGGTTATATGGTAAGGCTGTATTTCTATACCAATGAGACAATAGTACTGCATCCATATGGTAAGTTCCAGTTGCTCCACATTCACACTAACACTTGGTAGCATCAGTCTTTTTATTTTTAGAAATAATTTGCATTTCCCTGATAATGATAGACAAATTTTCCTATGCTTATCTTCTTTTGTGAAGTATTTGTGAAACCAAAGACCTTTAAACTATTCAGAATAACTTTTAAAGGATTAAAGATAGGAAATGAAAAATGGAGGCCAGTGAAAACTTTTACTGCAAATTATTTCTAATGAGAGAACTTGGCTAATGTCACCTTCACTGACCATTGAATGCTCAACAAGCTCCCAAACAACCTTGTCACTTTAGCTGTTTTTAACACGTACTATGTTACATGTTACATGTACAGAGATTACTATGTACTATGTTGATGTTGTTTTTATGTATTCAACCTATAGTTATTTTTTTATTAACAACTTTATTTCAAATTCACAAAAATAAAAGAATAGAGAACGGTAGCTCAACGAGTTATGGAAACATCACTCCTAAAAAGTTCTTTTCGGGCACTTTTATTTCATCTAATTCCAACTGCTAACTCAGTTGTTCCTTTACTGTTCAGAAAGATACACAGATGAACACAGATTAGTTATATGATAGTCAACGTCTCCTTATTTATGGAAAAAAATGAAGAGAAAAAAAATGCTTGCTCATAGTCATATCTCACAAACCCAAAACCCATATTCTTTTTTTTACCTTTAGAATTAATATAGTACCAACTTTGTTTTTGCTACAAAAACATTACACTGTTGTTAACTATAGTCCATAAATTACATTAGTTATATTTTTCCCATATGTCACCATATTCTTAACAACCTGTAGAAGAACATTCCTGTATTTATATTATTAACCACAATCCTCATCTACATTTAATCTATAATTCTTAAAACAATTCTGCAAGGTAGTTATTATAATTACCATTTTACAGATGAGAAAATGAGGTTCGGTGAAGTAACAAAACTTTCCCAGGGTCACATGAACAGAACATGTGAGAGGTAGAAATACGTCTCACTCCAAATCCCTAATCTTCCATTACTCAGTGCTGTTGCTCTTTTTTTTTCTTTTCTAATGTGAAATATAATAAACACAGAAAACTGCACATAACAAATACGAACACTGCAGTGAATAATCACAGGGCTATGCCCATGTTACCACCTTCCAAAGAATAGAACGTCAGCATACAGAAGATCCTTCATGGCTCCTTGTAATCACTACCCTCTCCCTCTCCTTTCAAAAGCAACAACCATCTTGACTTTTGTAGAAATAACTCCTCTGCTTTAAATACTTTCCTTCTTAAATATCCATAATAGAATTCATTTCTACCAGGTTTTGTTTTAAGTATATAAATGGAATCAAATGATATATATTCTTTTGTGTCTACTTCTTTTAACCAACATTAAATTTATGAGAGTCTTCCATGGTGCTGCATGTAGCTGTAGTTTTTTCATTTTCATAGCTATATAGCAAGGGTTAGCAAACTTTTTCTGCAAGAGGCCACCCAATAAATATTTTAGGCTTTGCAGTTCATATGGTTTGGGTCACAACCATTCAACTCTGCTTTTGTAGTAAATTAATAAGTGTGTCTGTGTTCTCGTAAAACCTTATTTATGGACACTGAATTTCACTTGTTGTGAAATAATATTCTTTTACTGTCAACCATTAAAAAATGTAAAACCATTCTTAGCTCAAAGGTTGTTTAAAATCATGGGCTGGATTTGGCCCCATGTAGCTTGCCAACTGAACTTGATGATTATATTGTGCCCTTTAAATTAAAGTATATACAAATATGCTAAGATATATTCAAAACTCAATAAGCAAACTGAATAATATGACATGGCATATATATCTATTTACATGTTATCTGTGTGATGAAAATTATTTGGATGGAGTGTTTATTCAGAAATCAACAGAATATTTAGCAGAATACCATGCAGAGGAATATATCTAGGCAGGAAAACTGTGCAATTTTTTAAAAGTTTAGACAGGATAATGATCTATGGGTTGTAACAGATAAAAACGTTCAGTTCACAGTGGTAGTATATTTGGATTTGTCTTATTATACAACAGGTATCACAAGCCAAGTAACTTGGGCACAATGAAGAATTTTCTGATATTGAAGGTCGGTAAATTTCTGAATTGAAAGAAGGTTTTCTGAATCTTTAACATACCTTTTAAATATGTAACTGATTTTTTAATAGGCTGTGTAGAAAATAAAGACGTCTTTATTACAAATATATACATATGGTCTTACATACATGTATACACATATAGACAAGTATGCAAGCACATTGTGCATACTATGTGTTATGGATTGAATTGTGTCCCTCCCCAACACATGTTCCTAACCCCTAGTTCTGTGAATGTGAACTTATTTATAAAAAGGATCTTTGAAGATGTTATTAGTTAAGGTGAGGTCAAACTGGATCAGGATGGGCACTAATACAATATGACTGGTTTTCTTTTGAGAGAAAATTTGGACAGACACACAAACACAAAGAAAGAGGGAGGGAGGGAAGGAGAGAGAGTGAGAGAGCCAAGAATCCTGGCCCTTCTGATTTTGGGCTTCTAGCCTACAGAAATGTGAGACAATAAATATAATTTGTTTAAGCAACTAGTCTGTGGCATATGAAAGCATAAACACATACGCACAATCATGTACTATTCTTATTGTAATCCAGGGTTTTCCTATGTACATATACATACACACAAACAAAACTGTAATATTACTGCAGAAATACTATCAACAAGTAAACAGTGATATTTTCTAAATTTCTACAAAGCGTTTTTACAGGCCTGGCCAAACTCTGCTATATAGCAATGGGGAGAAAGGTGAATTAAACTGCAGTAATTATTTATTGCAACAGTTATTAACTTTGCATGATTAGGAAGTGATTACTTCCAATGCATTTATTAGTTGTTAACCACAAGGATTAATTAATAGCACCAATATGTCATACTGGTATTCATTTCTCTGATGCTAACTAATGATGTTCTATACTGGAAAGCATCCTATTAACAGTCCACATATTCCCACTGATAGACTTACAAAAAAATGAAAATCTCAATCTTTTAACTTCAAAATTTCCCCCTCTGCTCTTTATTTTATTGAGAAGCCAGTAGCTCAAAATCTAGATAAATATTCCTAACCCTAAAGAAATGTGTGTCAGGGAGAGGGCAGGCCATTCCATTTCCCAGAGTATTTGAAGTTAATGTGAAATAAGGAACAGAAACGACACGTTGTATTTTTAAGGTGGGCATACTGGACCACTTGTCAAGCTGTCAAACTATGTAATGCAAGAGTTGTACTGTGTGGTTTGCCAGACTCATCCCAAATAAATGTGCTTTCTCCCAGTGCAATTAATAAACTCCCTATACCGGCAGATTTTGCTCAAAGATCATCAAGGTAGATTACTTTTCAGCAATAGGAACTAAATACTTACAGGTGTTATATCACCAGTTATAACTTACAAACCTTTTCATTTAGTAAGACATCCAGGCAAATGAATCATCTAATTTATGAATTATTTATAAGAAATTCACAGCATGCTCCTGGCGTCATCCATGGCCTTTTCCAGGTCATATGACACCAATTAGAGCTGAATTTTAAATTATTCAATAATCTGAACTCTCTTGTCATTTAACATATAGATATCAATGCGTAAACAAGTTAAATCAAATGGGTCCTAGAGGTTTAAGTGCTTCCATTGTTCAACAGCTGAAGCTGTAAGCCATCAATGGAAGAAAAATAACAGAATACAGCAGTCAAAAACATTTGCAAGGTTCTAATAACTTATTCTAGTTCCCATAGAGATTGTAGCACAACTTAGGAATACTGAGTCTAAAAGACATTAAAGTCAATAATTATAACATTTAAAAGAATATAGGCTCTTGGAAGACAAACAACATGTTAAATAACAGAATACTAACAGATACCAAATGGCATATCAGCTACTAGGTTATGTACAGCATAGGCATGCTAAAATTTTAACAGTGATTACCTGACTCCGAAAAAGCAAAATCTCATGTTCTTTCATCATTACTATATTTTTTGAAAGATGGAATTTGCTGAGTTTCTATAAAAATGAATAGACAGCATGGAATAATGGACAATATACTCAACTTGAAATCAAAAGACCCTGGCTACTGCTACTCAGAAGTTGTTTTTAGATGTCACTTTACCTCTTTTAGGCAGTGTAGTAATTTATAAAATAGGGGCTTGACTTTGATGATCACTATGGTTTATGCTATCTATAATAACTGAAAAATCCAGTGAGTGGGTTGTTGTATTCCAAGGAAATGAGCGAAAAGAAGAGGGTGGAATGAGAAATTAAAACAGGCAGTTAATTTTCAGCTATCAGATGTTTACTAAAAGACTAGCTGGAAAATTTACTCAGTGGTCCTTGGTTCTATTTACCCTAGGAAATTCTGTGTTTTAACAATAATGTGACTCATATACTGAAAAATTTAAATTAGCATCTTATTTTACATATCTGGTCTATAAACCTGAAAGAGACGCAACTGAAGGTTGAATAAGCAAATGCATAGTTGTGAGGACAGTCCTAAATACTGTTGAATGAATCAGTAAGCAGGGAACAGGAGAAGCAACAACTAAATGGTTTAAAGTGTATCCTAAGAAACTTGATAGAAACTTATCTAAAAAAGTATTTAACATACTTATTTTTTCTATGGATAGTCTTTTCTCAATAACAGTGTTTAATAGGGTTAAAAAAAAAGTCTATAAACACAGGGAAAATTCCAACTATGTCTTGCATTGCACTGAGACAATATAAACAGGGATCTAGATGCCTATTTGGCAATGTGAAACAGCAAATTACTAAGGTACCTTTTAAAGATTACTACATTATTCTTTAAAATGCTTCATGAAAAGGTTTTTAAAAAGACACTATATTGAAAGACTACAAAATATGTGAGCTATATCAACTTAGATTAGGGATAGGCAAAGATCAGGTTGTAAAACATAATACCAGAATAAAAGGCAAATGCTTCGGAATTCCTACAATGATTGGGTATTTTAAAAATCAACTTTAATGTAAGTGATTCTCATGTTATAAACAAGGCTGGTATATTTTGAGAAATAAAGCATTAAGTTCAGTAGATTTATAGGTATTGGGGGCAAACAGGGCTTTCAAACATGTATAGCTATTTGCATTTCCCCCAAAATCTTTTTTTCATTTAAGTATCATACAATGTGTAGAAAAACATTCCCAAACAAACACAGTACTGTAATTATTACAAAGTACTTAAAATAACAATTTCTCTTCTGTTGTATGTGCCAGGAATACAAGGCTTGATAAGACAAAGTTCTAACCTTCATGGCCCTCTAATTTTGGCTAAGGGGAAAAATTATGTGATAAGGGGTATTAAAAGCACTATCTGCAAAGAATTGAGGAATAGTATGGAGAAGATTAGTTTTGCCTTTAGTGGGGAAAAGGGTCATAGGAAAGATTTCATTGGGAGGAGACTCTTTTAAAATGATACAATGAATTAAGCAAACTTTTATTGAAGCACAAATTGAGGTAAAGAAATACATATCAACTGATTTAAGTTCAACACCATGAAGGGAGAATGTATAACACCAAAACTTCCCCTCCCCTATCACACTAAGACTTAGATTACTATCCAATCGACAGCTTTCATTTTTATACACTTTATCAACATTAGGTAGAATTCTACCTAAAAACAAAACAACAACAACAACAACAAAAACAAGACCTCAAGCCAACAAATGTCATCAAATCTGCTGCGATTTTGTTCAAGAACAAAATTCACTTTGAGTATTGGTCTTCAAGAAACCAGTGCTCTAAAGCATTAGGTGCTATGTTACAGAATCACAAACTGATTACCATTGACTGAATGCTTCTTCAATGAAACTTTCAACATTTTGCTTAAAATAAGTCAAAACAGTGTTCCAGACACTTGATTTCAAATCAAGTAGATTTTGTTTAGAAACACTGAAAAAAAAAAGGTGTTTCATCTATAAATACAGAAGGAACAAAACATCATGGCACCAATCCAGAAAAAATAAAAAAAGAAATACTGAGGACAAGAAGAAATATAAACTTTAGTTAGCTTCACTGTTCTCTCAGCTGCTTAAATCCCACAGAATTTGCAAATATAGCTTAAAAAGATGTCTCCTCTTGATAGCGTATATTTCTTGTCATTTCCCATTAAGTGACTACTTTGGAATTTCATGTTATGTTTTATGAATAGCATTCTGCTTCACTGTGAACATCTGAAAAACCTAGACAGCTCTCATTCTGAGCAGTCACTTTGTTTATCCTACCAAATCATGGTGAAAGGAACAGATGAAGTCAGAACACTATCACATGCATTGCAAATCACAGAGTCACAGAACTTTAAGTCACAGGATAGGTTAGAAAATACATTCATTCTGTTTTAAACCAAAGCTTTCAGTGTATTATTAATGGAAATTAGGGGAAATGTTTGCTAAAGTAAAATTCAAAGTAAATAATTCAAGCTGACTTGACTTACAGAATCCAGTACAACTTAAGTTAAATCTTCCTAATAAATTTTGCAATAAACACCATTTACACTACTTAGTGAATTAGTAAAGGCATGGTACTCATGATAAGCTAATCTCATTTACTGATTTCCTGGGGAACACAGCATGGTTTAAGATTTCCATACAGTTCTGCCCATGCACCCTATTCTCAAGCTACAATACTCTAAATTTTTGCCACTATCTGTGAATAACAAAAGGAGACTAAATTCACTTGACCTTAAAAGAAAATTGGGACCAGGGTCCACTTCCCTTTCCCCTCTGGGGCATGAGACTAGTATAAACCCACAGTGTAAGAGTGTATTGCTTTATTTAGGGGGGTGAGGGGAAGGGACTCCATGGTGAGGACTACAAATGGAGGGAACAATAATGTTAAAATAATTTAAAAAATGAGTAACAGCTGTAATTTTCTTAACAGGACTTAACTTGTAAGAGAAAAATAATTGCTGTTGTAAAAACATCTGTATGAAGTAGAAATTGGTTTCCATAATGTCAGTAGAGAATGTGTTTCAGAAACTAGAGGTAACTGGATATAAAATCCAGGTAGCAATTTAATATAACAGTCCCAGATATTTAGTGGAGGCTAACAGTTAATAAGGACAAAAGCCTTGTCTATGGGGGATTCTGGATAATACCTGGAGAAGTATTATACTGTGCATAAACCAAATTGAATTGTTTTCACAAGCGTTGTAAAATTTCATACAGTAAAAGGTTTTTTTCTACGTGCACTTTGATTTCACAGCAAGTGGCATAAAATACCTAAACACAGAAGACAGCACTCATGCAAGGTATCTAATTCCTTAATATAACAATGTGTACAATAATTCAAAGTGATTACAATATGATTACAACTAGGGTTTTCTGCAACTACAAGGTGGTAGCTTTGGAAAGCATGGGCCCCGGTATCAATATTTAGAAAGCAGCCACCATCTTCTATGTGTGTTCTCTTTTTTCATTTTTTTCCTTCATTTTTCTTAATCAACTCTGCTGTATTTGCTGATTCTTAGCAAAGTTGGTAAAAACAAAGTTATATTCATTGACATAGCACTCTGGCAATCAAGACATTTAAAACCTTTAATCTTCTGGGGGTGAAGAAAGCAATGTGCAACATTTAGAACTCTGCTTTACAAAAAAGGTTGTCACAAATTTTCCTGTCTTGAAGACTTCCACAACTTTTCTGATCAGGCCATCATAGGAGGTCTGACTTGTTTGTTTCAAAGCTAACATAAAAAATCCTGACTCTGAAGTGATGTGAATAGTCCAATAAGTTCCATCTGATAATATCCCTTTCATGAAATACCCATAAGGATTGAACAGTGTGGCATCGATGACAGAACCTAGTATCAGGTTATGCATTCCACTCTCATGAATGGCGTCTTTTGCAGTAATACCATCTTTCATGTCGAACCAGTCTTTAACAGCTGGGTCAAGCTCACTGATCAGAATTTCCAGGGTTTGGTCTGGCTGACTAATTATATGACTCTCTGGGAAATTCAAAGTACCAACAGTCAGAATTCATACATCCCAAACAATATGCTGCTCTATTTGGGAAAACTGCATTAGGAAACTCTATTTCTTCCTGGAAATTCCAGTGTAGGTACACTTGATGAGAAGGCTTCATGAAATTCTTTTGAGAAAAAAAGAAGCTTTGAACTGAGTCAAGCCCACTGTAATCACTAGCAAGCTTCAACAGGGGAACCAGTGTTTTCAGTAAGAAGGTAATACCATATGTCTTCAAAATGAAATGTCTCTTGGGGACAAACACACTACTCTCAATGAGTATATAAGCTTCCTGCTTGTCAGTTTTTGTCACACTTATGATTGCACATTGCACATCCTTCAAAAGGATGTCCCACGCAGCTCTTGGGATGGTGTGAAGATCCCCAGATCCTTGGCTTGTGTCAGGCTACTGCTGGGAGAACCAAACTTCCAGCCCATTCTCAGAACCCTCTGAAAAAAAAATGTGCAGCTTCTATCACTATGAGACTAGCGAACAACAAAGGACCGAAGATAGTCAACTAAATTAAACGTTTTCTCCCACTGCTGTGGATTGTTCCAGCTGTGTCACTTAAGTTCAGGTTCCTTTATTTTTTTGGCTATAATTTCTTTTTTTCCCCCTTTTTTGAGGTACCGGAGCCGGGGATTGAATCAGGGACCTCATATGTAGGAAGCTGGCGCTCAACCACTGAGCCACATGGGCTCCCCTAAGTTGGTTTTTTTCATTTGTTTGCTTGTTTTTGTTGTTGTTGTTTTGTTTTGTTTTTAGGAAGCACAGGAACCGAATCTGGGACCTCCCCTGTGGGAAGCAGGCACTCAACTGCTTGAGCCACATTGGCTCCCCGTTTGGCTACAATTTTATTTTAATTTAAATAAAAAAAGATTAATATAATTTTCC
Organism: Tolypeutes matacus; assembly: GCA_026826555.1. NCBI lineage: Eukaryota > Metazoa > Chordata > Mammalia > Cingulata > Chlamyphoridae > Tolypeutes > Tolypeutes matacus. The sequence goes on from JAKSZT010054215.1 coordinate 42,107,972, forward strand.
CAGCTTTTTTTAATTAAAAAAGTTAACTTTATTAAGGAATAGATTACATACAATAAAGTGCTTTCATTTTAAGTATATATTTTGATGAGTTTTGATAATAATCCAATTTGTTTATCTATTCAACCTATTGATAAATTTTGGGGTTATTTTCAGGCTTTAGCTGTATAAAGCTGTTACGAGCATCTCTGCATAAATCTTCATGTGGACATACATTTTAATTTCTCCCAGGTAGACACTTAGGAGTAGAATTACTATGACAGATGATAAAGATATCTATTCACCTGCTGATGACTCTTTGGGTTATTTTCAAGCTTTGGCTATATAAAGCTGTTATGAGCATCTCTGCATAAATCTTCATGTGGACATACATTTCAATTTCTCCCAGGTAGATACTTAGGAGTAGAATTACTGTGACAAATGATAAAGATATGTTTAGCTATCAGCAATATATGAGAATTGCCAACATTCAGTACTGTCATTCTTTTTAAGTTTACCATTCTAAAGATATACAGTAGTATCTCATTGTGATTTTTATTTGCATTTCTTGATGAGTAATGATGTTGAACATCATTTCATGTGATTATTGATCATTTATATATCTCCTTTTGGAAAGTGTTTACATTTTTTTTTTTTTTTTTTTTGCCCATTTTTAGTTGTTTTTGCATGTGTCTTATCATTGAGTTTAAATGTTCTTTATGTATTCTGGCTAAAAACTTCAGAATTCTTTAGTTAGTAGTTACACAAAAGGTATCTGGAAATAATAGTCACTGTTGACTGATGACTTCCCCAAACTATTAAAAATTTTGTAGATCAAGCCAAACTGAATTTACTAAACCTACGCATTAGTCAATTTCAGTTATGTCTCAGAATGGGAGGGTTAGGGGAGGATATTTGTAGGTTTTTAGGCAAGTGTGATCTCTGGGACAGGATAGAAATTAGTGTCCAAAAAGGAGACTAAAACAAAATTGGCCAAAAGAGTATCACATTATAGTATCTAAAGAAGTAGAGGATTTCAAGAACAAAGGCGTGGATTCCAGTACACAACAAAGCAAAGAGGCTTAGTAAAATACAGACTGGCAAGAATCCTTTGGATTTAGCAATATGTAGATGATTTTATTATAAATACCTAATCAGTAAGTATTAATATTAGTTAATATAAATATGTTGAAATTATAAGAAAAAATATATATCACAGACCAGATAAAAACTTGAATTTACTGGGAGAAAAAAAAGCACTACAAATGACAACTAATTGGATAGATATAAAGACTTTTTTCTCATTAAATTAGGTAAAAATAGTTGAATGTTTAATGAAGCAACAATAACAATGTATTATTAATATATGTAGAATTAAAATGTATGGAAACAACAGCACAAAGAAATATATTACTGCAAGTTTCATACATTCTATATAATGTGGAATAATAGTATTGAAGGCAGACTACAATAAGTTAAAGATTTATATTGTAAAACATAAAGTCACTAAAAATATAACATGGTGGAGATAAAGAAATCTTAAAACAGCCTCAAAGAAGAGGAAAATTTTTAAAAGAACATATGGTACACAGAGAAAATCTAAAGCAGTATGCTAGATTGAAACTCAAACATATCAATAATTACATTAAGTGTAAATGGACTAAACACTCCAAATTAAAGGACAACATTTTCAGATTGATAAAAAGGCAAGACCCAATTATATGCTATCTACAAGAAACTCACACAAAATAAAAAGAGACAGATTAAAATGAATAAAAAAAGATGTACCATGCAAACAGCTATCACTAGAAAGCTGGAATGGCTATGCTAGTTTCAGACAAAGTGGACTTCAGAACAAGCAGAACAGCTAGGGACAAAAGGGAACATTTCATAATGATAAAGGATTCAATTAATTAGAGCATCAGAGCAAACCCAAATGTGCACTCTTCTAATAACAGAGCTTGAAAATATATGAAACAAAAGTTAACAGAACTGAAATAAGAAACAGAATAACTGAAAATTAAAGTTAGAGATTTCAATACTCCTCTCTCTGTAAGTTATAGAGGAAGTAGACAGAAAATCAATAGGGTTATAGAAAACTTAAACAACACTATCAACCAATTCAAATTAATTCATATTCTTTCCAAATGAACCAACCATCAGTATAAACCATAAAACAATCCTCAATAAATTAAAAAGAATTGCTATTAAGGTTAAAAAAAATTGAATTAGAAGTCAATAACAGAAAGCTATGTGAAAGTAACCAAATATTTTCAAAATAAGTAGCACACTTCTAAATAACCCATCGGTCAAAGAGGAAATCACAAGTGAAATTCGAAAATTATATTGAACTGAAATGAACACACAACATATAAAACACAAACAAACCAAAAATTTAAGGAATGCATTTAAAGCAGTGTAGAGAGAGAAATTTATAGTTTTAAATACCTATATTGGGAAAAAAAAGAAAGATCTTAATAAAGTGAGTTTCTATAATAAAAACAGGAAACTAAACCCAAAGCAATTAGGACAGAAATAATCAAGAGTAGCACAGAAATGAATGAAATTCAACCTGGGCAACCAGAGAAACAATGAAACCAAATGCTGGTTCTTTGAAAAGATCGATACAAATTATTAAACTCTAGGTAGACTGATCAAGAGAGAAGACATAAACTACCACAGTCAGGAATGAAACAGGAACACCACTATACATCCTAGCTATTAAAAAGATAACAAGAAAATCTTATGGTAACTTTATGCCAATGAATTTTACAATCTAGATAAAACAAACAAATTGGTTGAAAGACACACATTAACAAAACTTATCAAGGAAAAAAGAGAACACTTGAATAAAAATCCAATTTGCAATCTAAAACCTTTCCACAAAGGAAACTTCAGGCTCACATCGCTTCACTGATTAAAAGTTAAATAAAAAATAATACCAATCTACACAAATTCTTTCATGAAATATGGGGAGGAACACTTTCAACTTATTTTATGTAGCTAGCATTACCCTGATATCAAAACCAATCAAAAGCATTACAAAAAAGCTGGAAACCAAGATCCTTCATGAACATAGATCTAAAAATTCTTAACAAAATACTAGTAAATTCAATACACCAACATATATAAAGGATAATATACAATGAGCAAATGGGGTTTATCTCAGAAAAGGAAGGTTGATTCAATTGAAAATGAATCCATGAAATTCACTGTCTGAATAGAGTAAAAAAAAGACTATGATCACATTCATAGTCCCTCCCCACCCCCCACCCCCCAAAAAAAAAACCCATTTGATGAAATTCAACAACCATTCAGCAAATCTGAAATAGTGGGGAATTTACTCAATTTGATAAAGAACATTTATAAAATATGTATAACTACCATCATACTAATGGTGAAAGACAATACATTTCCCATAATATTGAGAACAAGACAAAAATGTCAACTCTAAGCACTTTTCTTTTACATTGTATTAGAGGTCTTAGCCAGTCCAACAAGGAAAGAAAAACAAAAGGCCCATGGTTTGGAAATGGAGCAATAAAACTGTCATTATGTGTAGACAACATGATCATGTATGTAGAAAATCATAAGAAATTCACAGAGACAGTCTATCAGAACTACTTACTGAGTTTCGCAAAGTCACAAGATATAAGGACAATATGTACAAATAAGTTGTATTTCTATATTAGCAAAGAATAACTGGGCACTGAAACAAAAAATACTATTTATCATAACATCCCAAAACATGAAATACTTAGAGAATTAAAAAGTACTACTGAGTGAAATTGAAGAAGACCTAAGTATATGTAGAGACCTATTGTATTCATGGATCAAAAGATTCAACTGGTTAAGATGACAGTTTTCCCCAAACTGATTTACAGTTACAATAAAATTCTAGTATATTCTTTTAAGGAAGTTGACAAGTTTAATCTGAAATTTATATGGCGATGCAAAGGAACTAGACTAGCAAAACAATTTTGAAGATAATAAAGTTGAAGGACTTATACTACTAATTTCAGAACATATTATAAGTCTATGTAATGAAGTTATTGTGGTACTGGCATTAGGATTAGAGAGACAGATAACTGAAAAAAAGATAGAGTCCAGAAAAAAATTTTTTTTATGTAATTAACTGTCTCTTGACAAAGGTACTGTATTAGCTTTCTAGTGTTATATAATACTAGACTTAGAAGTTTAAAAGCAACATATATTTATGATCTCACATTTTCCATAGGTCAGAATCCTGGGCATGGCTTGAGTCCTCTGGTCAGGATTTTACAAAGCTGCACAATATTGATAGGGGTTGTGATCAAATCTGAAGCTGGGGTCCTCTTTCCAGCTCACAAAGTTGTTAGAAGAATTCATTTCCTTGTAACTGTGGAACTCATGGAAACTTATTCTTCAAGCTCAACAGGAGAGCACTTTCAAGGTGTTGAGTGAGTTGCTACATGATGTGTGGTGGGAACACAGGCTCAGGCACAACAAAGGTTTTCAGCAAATGATTACTTTATTCCTTACACAACCCAAAGAGTCCAAAAGAGCGGGGGAAGTGATCTTATCATGGCTGGTTCTCTGGGGAGGCTAACTGCTTGGGTTAGCGTTGGAGGGTGGCAGCTCCAAATGTCCTGCTTCATGTTGGAAGAAGGGGCACCTGTACTACCTGAGGGATGAGTAATATATATCCTAGGAGGAGTGGGCCATACTACTGAGATTCTGGCCCTGATAAGCAGCTGGAACTGCTTGTTCCCATTTTCTGGTTCAAGGTATGGTCAGAATGTTCCATTAGACTTAACTTGCCTCTAGGCTGCAGAATGAAAACATACTGAAAAACTGCAAAAAGTAGAAAAGGGCTGGAGTAGGCAAGGGCTTTGCCTAGATGTGTCTGTGACTTCTTAAGCACCGGGAAGGGCTCTACTTCCTTTTAAGGGCTTTCATCTGATTAAGTTAGGTTTACTCAGGATAATCTCTTTTTTTTTTTTTTTTTTTTTTTTTTTTAAGATTTTATTTATTTATTCATTTATCCCCCCCTTGCTGCCTGTGCTCGCTGGGTCAGCTAACCACGCCATGCGGGCGGGCTAGCCTTTACCAGGAGGCCCCGGGAACCGAACCCAGGGCCTCCCATATGGTAAACGGGAGCCCCACTGATTGAGCCACAGCCGCTTCCCAGGATAATCTCTTTGATTAACTCAAAAATCAACCTTAGTTACATATACAAAATTCCTTCACCTTCACCATATTCTATCTCCTAGAAGTAAGTCATAGGTTCTCCCACTATGCAAAGGAAGTTGATTATACACTAGTGTGACACATTGGTAATCACTAAGGGTGGATCCACCATAGCTATTAAAGTAACTCAATGGAGAAAAGATAGACTTTTCAACAAATGGTTGTGAACCTGGGATAATCATAAAGCAAAAATAAACCTCAATCCTAACTACACTTAATACACAAAAATTAATTAAAAAGGAATTATAGATCTAAACATAAAAATTAAAACTATAAAGCTTAGAGAAGAAAACAGGGGAGATACTTCTTGCAAATGTAAAGCAGACTAAGTAGGGTTGCCAGATTTAGCAAATAAAAATACAGGATTCCAAGTTAAATTTTAAATTCAGATAAAATAATTTTCTAGCATAAGTTCTGCCAAATATTGCATATGATATACAAATACTGAAAGCATCTAAACATGTGTTATCAAAGAGCTTTCTGTTTAAATTAGGGCATAGATTATTTCAGGTAGAGTTGAAGTAATGTAGTGAGTTGATTGGCTGCATACTAGTTTTGTATTAGAACCATGATAGGATTTGTGATATTTTAAAAATAGTTTGTCATATGTACCCCCAAATTGTACTAAAATCTGAGAAATTGTGAAAAAAAAAGGATTACATGGTTTTATATATAAGTTACAGTAGATAGGTTACTATATGTATTAGTCAGGGTTCTCTAGGGAAACAGAAGCTACAGGAGATATCTGTAATAGTATCAGATTTTATTTTATTTTTTTTTAAAGATTTTATTTATTTATTCATTTATCCCCCCCTTGCTGCTTGTGCTCGCTGGGTCAGCTAACCACACCGTGCGGGCGGGCTTGCCTTCACCAGGAGGCCCTGGGAACCGAACCCGGGGCCTCCCATATGGTAAACGGGAGCCCTACTGATTGAGCCACAGCCGCTTCCCTCAGATTTTATAAAATTCTCTCATACAACCGCGGGGATGTACTAGTCCAAATTCCGGAAGGCAGGCTGCAAACCAGGGGCTCTGATGAAGGTCCGTGATGAGTTCCCAGGAGACTGGCTGTCCAAAGTGGAGCTGGGAATTCTGTCTCTGAATGCAGAAATCACTTCCCCTTTTAAGGCCTTCAATTGATTGGATAAGATGTCACTCATTGTTAATGGCAATCTCCTTGGTTGATTGTAGAGGTGATCAGCCACTTATGCAATCAACTCACTGATGATTAAAGCCCATGAAATGTCCTTGTATAACAATTAGCCCAGTGCTTGCTTGACCAAACAACAGGGCACCATTACCTGGCCGAGTTGACACATTAGTCTAACCATCACACTTACCATGGAAGTTACTAGTAATTCTGAGATTCAAATTCTAACTCAAAACATCTCCTTATGCCCCACTGAAAATCCTCCCTCCCTCCTCTCCACAAATCACTCCTGTCACCAGACAACCACTGTTCTTTCTATCACTACAGAATGTTTTCCATTTTCTAGAGTTTTATTTAAATATATGTATGGTATATGTTCTTTTTATCTGGCTTATTTCTCTCAATAGAATTATTTTGAGATTCCTTCATGATGTTGTTTTTATCAATAGATCATCCTTTTTGTTGTTGAGGAGTAGTCTGTTGTATGGGCATACCACATTGAACATATCACTATTTGTTTATCTATTCAATTTTCGACAGTCATTAGAGTTTTTTTTAAACAGTTTTTGAGTATCACAAATAAAGCTGATATGTACAAGTCTTTGTGAGCAGTCTTATACTTGGGTAAACACCTAGAAATGGAAAACCTAGGCTATAAGGTAGGTGTTATGTTTAACTTTTCAAAATTATGGAACTGTTTTGCTATGTGAGTGTACAATTTAACATTCCCACCTGCAGTATATGAGTGTTTCCGCTGTTTCAAATCCTTGCAAATACTTAGAATAGTAAATCTTTATACTTTTAATCATTCTAACAGGTATGTATTACATTGTGGTTTTAATTTGCATTTCCCTAAAGACTAATGATGTACATATGTCTTATTTGACTTCCATTTATCTTCTTCGATGAAGGGTCTTATCAAATCTTTAGTCTATTTCATTCTTGGGTTATTATTATTGAGTTTTGAGAGTTATTCATATGTTTTGGATACAAGTTTAGCACATATGTGATTTACAAGTATCTTCCCAGAGTCTGTGGTTTTCATTCTCTCAACAGTTTAGAAGAGCAGTTCTTAATTTCTATAAAATCCAATATATCATTTTTTTCTTTCATGAATCATGTTTTTGATGTTGAGTCTAAGAAATCTTTGCTTAGCCCAAAGTCAAAAAAGTTTTTGTTTTTCTTAATATTTACTTCCAGAAGTTTTATAACTTCAGGTTTTACATTTAAATCTACATTCAATTTTGAATTGGATTTTGTCTATGGTGCGAGGTACAGATGAAAGTTTTTTATTTTTATTTTTTAATGTGGATATCCAATTGCACAAGCACTATTTGTTGAACAGGTTTTGCTGAATAGCTTTCAACTATCCTGAAAATCAACTAATCAAATGTGAGTGAATCTAATTCTGGACACTATATTCTGTTACATCAATCTATTCGTCTATATTTAAAACACCACACTCTTGATTACTGTAGTTTTAAAATAAGTCTTGAAATTAGGTAGTGTTAGCCCTCCAACTGTGTTTTTTTTTTTTTAATTTGTTATACTTGGTCCTCTTCATTTCCATGTGAATTTCAGAATCAGCTTTTCAGTTTCTACAAACAAAACTGCTTGGATTTTGGTTGAGACTGTCAAATCTGTACATCAATTTAGGGAGAAGTGGTGTATTAACAATATTTAGTTTTCTCATTCATAAAAATGGCATATCTTTCCATGTATTTTTTTCAATTGGTTTGTAGAACAATTTAGATTGTTTCTAAATTTGAATATCAACTTTGTTATTAGTATACAACTAATTTTTGTAAATGGATCTTGTACCTTGCTACACTCACATAACTTCTAGTAGTTTTTCTGCAGATTAAAGTCTGTGTGTAGATTTATGCTTTATGTAGATTGACATTTTGATTATTCCAGCTGTGAATGAAGAAAGTTTTAGTCTTTTTCCAATTTGTATATTTCTTCTTCCTGTCATATTGCACTGGCTAGGACCTCCAATACAATTCTGAATAGAAGTAGTGAGAGAGGATAATCTTGCCTTATTCTTGATCTTTCACCATTAAAAGTATAATGCTATCTATATATTTTTCTGAGATGATCTTAATGAGATTAAAGACATTCCATCCTATTCTTAGTTTTTGGAGCTTTTTATCATAAAGGAAGTTGGATTTCCACAAATGATTTTTTAAAGTAGTTTTCCATTTTTAGTCTGCTAAGTCGGTGAATAATACTAATTGATTTTCAAATGTTAAACCAAACTTGTATTCCTGAGATAAACAGCACTGGCCAGATTTTAGGTTTTTATTTTACATTGTTGGATTCAAATTGCTAACATTTTTTAAATTTTTGTATCTATGTTCATAAGGGATATTGTTCTGTCATTTTCTTTTTTTGTAATATCTTTGGTTTTGTATCACTAATTCTGACATTATATAATGAGTTGGGAAGTATTACCTCATCTTGAATTTTCTGAAAAATGTGTGTAGACTCAGTATTATTTATTAAATAGTAATTTTTGTAGAATTCACCTGTGAAGGCATCTGAGTCCAATGATTTCTTTGCAGGAAGGCTTTTTAGCTACAAACTCAATTAGTCTTATAGACATAGGGCTATTAGGTTGTATAGGTTCTTCCAGTTCTTGAGTAAACTTTGGTAGTTTGTGTCTTTCAAGGAATTTGTTCCTTATATTTGAGTTGTTAAATTTATTGACATAAAGTTGTTAATAGCATGTCTTTAACTTTCTTTAACATCTTTAGAAACTGTACTAACATCACATATACCATTCTTGATATTGGTAAATTGTGTATTCCCTCTTTTTTTCCCTTATCAGTCTGTCAAGAGGTTTGTCAATTTTATTGAACATTTTAAAGAACCAATTTTGGTTTTACTGACTCTCTCCCTCTTTTTTGTTTTTTCCTATTTCATTGATTTTTGCTCTGATCTTTCATCTTTCTTTTTTCTGCTTGCCTTTGGACTAAATTTGCTCTTATTTTTGTAGTTTCTTAAGGTAGAAGCTGAGATAATTGATTTGAGAGCTTTTGTTTTGCTGATATACAACCTTACAATAGGATAATTCAATTAGCCCCTTCCAGTAATTTCATTACTCTTGTCATATATTTTGCTTCTACATATGTTATAAGCCCCACAATATATCATTTTTTCTTAAGAAGTTAATTGTCTTTTACTCTTAAGCAAGTAAGAAAAATCAATTTTATATTTACTCACAGTTACCAATCCCAGTTTTCTTTAAACCTTGTGCAAATCCATGTTTCCATTTAGTATCATTTCTTTCTGTCTGAAAGACTTACTTTAACATTTCTTATAGTGCACAGGTTCAGGTGAAGAACTCTTTCAGCTATTGCATGTCCTAAAGTCATTTCACCTTCATTTTTGAACGATATTTTTGTTTGGTATAGAATTCTAATTGACTTTTGTTTTTGTCTTTCAGTAATTTAAAGATATTGTTGTACTGTCTTTTTCACAAGCCATGTTTGGCAAAAAAAAAAAAAAAAAATCAGCTTTCATCCTTTGCTTTATCCTTCTGTGTATATATTTTTCCTCTGGCTGCTTTTAAGAATTTCTTGTATAATTTGTTTTATGTAATTTGATTACAATGTGCTTTAGAATAGTTTTCTTCATGTTTCTTGTGCTTTTATTTCATTGAGCTGCTTAAACCACAGGTTTATAATTTTCAAAAGACAGGGAAATCAGGGGACCATCACTTCATTTTTTTTTTTTTTTTTTTTTTTCCTGGCTGCCCTCTCCATTCCTTTGGAGACTCAAATTATATATCAGATCCCTGATGCTCTGTTCCTTTCTCTCAGTCTTTTTTTGTTTTGTTTTGTTTTCTCTGCTTAATGTTTGATCATTTCTATTGCCATGTCTTCAACTTTAAGAAGCTTTCCTTCTGCAGTGTTAAATCTGTTAATCTCATTCCATGTATTTGTCATCTCAGACATTCCAGTTTTAATTTTTAGGTTTGATTTGGGATATATATATTCAATGTTTCTATTTAACAAGCTCAATATTTCCTCTAGTTTCCTGAACACAAGAAACATAGTTAAAATAACTTCTTTACTTTCCTTGTCTACTAATCCTATCATCTCTGTCATTCTGGGTTTTGTTTTTTTTTCTTTCTTTTCTTGTTTTGGCTCATATTTTCCTACTTCTATACAGGCCTGGTAGTTTTTAATTGAATGTCAAGCACTATGAAGTTATCTTCATGATTGCTGGGTATTTTTATATTTCTATAAATGTTCTTGAGTTTTGTTTTGGATACAGTTAACTTACTAGGAAATAGTTTGATTCTTTTTGCTTCGTAGTACAGAGCAGTCTTTAGTTTAGGATTAATTTGCCCCTTTACTGAAGCAAAAGCTTTCTGAGTACTGGACCTGATGCTACTCTGGCTGGAAGAAGCAGGATCTATTCCCAGATTCATGAGCTCTAGGGATTGTTCCCTCTAAACCTTTCACTGGTTCTTTCCCCAGACTCAGTATATTTTCTCATAATCAAGCACTGATCAGTACTTAGTTTAAGACGTGAGGGAGAGAGACTATCTGCAAATCTCTGTTGTGCTCTCTCTGGTATTCTGCACTGCAATCTCATGCTGCCTTGGCTTCTCCAAGCTCCCAGCTCCATTTTCTTACTTCAGGGAGACCACTGGGCTCTGCTCGGTTTCCCCATTCCTGTGTGGCTCACCTAGCTTGTTTCTCCTCTCAGGGAATCACTGACTTTCATTGTCTGAGGTCTAATATCTTAACATTTATTTAATGCATTTTGTCCAATATTTTAGTTGTTTAAGGGAGGTGGGTATATCTAGTCCCTGTTATTCCATCTTGACTAGAAGTGGAAGTCCTGGAGGATATTTGTGCCAAGTCAGGTTGACTAGTAGTGTCTATTAGGGCTGTGTTAAAGATTCTGAGGTTACATCTGTGTAGCAAGTAAGACCTGCTTGTATAGTAGCTGGTAATTTCAACTCTGAATTGCATTAGAGTATATCCTTAAATTCCATGATTACAAAAGGGTATTTACAAATGACTCTCAACTAAAGAGAAATCAAGAGAATAAAAATAGCAGGGACCACAGTCCCAAGACTTTGGGGACTTGAGTAATGGTAGTGGAAGTAAAGAGAAAATATTTAAATATACTTGAAGTATGGTCACAGGTGAAGACCTATATTTAGGAAGTCTTTCATCTGCAAGTGATAGCAAAAAATGTGAGTTTCTCTGAATGAGTAGGAGGACTGATAGTAGAGTGGAAAGCAAAGGATTGAAAACCTAGTCAAATAGTCAGATACAAGGACAAATGACTTGAACCTGAAAAGAGAGACGGTGAGTTTAAATTGTTCAACTTGTTTTGACCATTATGTCCCAATCATATCTAATACAAAGAACACATAAAGTCTAATGTTTAACATTGCATTATTAATTTAAACTCTTTTCTAATTTCATTTTAAATCTATAACCTACCAGTAGAAAATGTATTTCTTCAAGTCAATACCCAGTTACAATGACTAGACTGCACTGAACTATAGATTTTCTGGTTAGAAAAATATTAGCGGAATATGCAAGTATACATAAAGTTGTGCACCTAGTGCCAATTATCAATCTGAAACAACGGTGATACAATAGTAAATATATGTTTATAATGTTGATTGGTTTTCAACTATTATATAATTTGTAAGATGTGATCAAATACTTATTAGTATTCAATGTAGCCTGATTTGATGTGAATGAGGTATGACTGACTTTCAGTAAGGTGTATTAGAGATTGATCCCTTCTTTCACATTGACAGCAATTGGTCTATAATGGTTTGTATAGTTGTTTGTATAAACAAAATATCATGACAAATAAAATACAGGTAAAACACATTGAAAAGCAAAGTTTAAAAAAAAAACAGTAAAAATAGTTCACATGCAATTGGTCAGCTAACATGACAGCATCTTCAACACAAAATTCATGTATTCAAATACCAGATAGAGAAATAAAGAATTTATACACCAAAACTAAAGAAGCTTCCACAAAACAAAGTAGAATCTTAATCTTGAGAAATATGTCCCAAGAACTTCATTAATTTCCAAATACTCAAACAACATTACTGACATTTGATTTCCTTAAGTTCTTCACTTGTAGTAGGCAGCTTCTCAGATGGCCCCTAATGATACCTGCCTCTTGGTGTTTAGACCCCTGTGTGTAAAAACATCTCCCTTTGCATGTAGGCAGAATCTGTAACTTGCTTTTAATTAGTAGAAGGCAGCAAATGTGATGAAATGTCACTTCCATGATGAGGGTACATAAAACAGTAACTTCTGTCTTGCTAATAGACTCTATGCCTTCTTATCTTGCACATTTTGATGAAACAAGCAGCCTTGTTGGAGAAGTCCGCATGTTAAGGAAAGGAGGATTACCTTTGTCAAGAACTGAGGCCCACAGTCCAACAACCCAAAGGAGCTGAATCCTGCTAAAAAACCATGTGGGCCTGGGTACACAGCATCATCCCCCCACCAGTTAAGCCTTCATGTGAGAGCTCAGCCTCTGCTGACACTTTAATTGCAGACTGAGCAAACTAGAAATAGAGGTATAAGTTAAAACTTGCTTGGATTCCTGACCCACAGAACCTATGAAATAATAAGTGTTGCTTTAAGCCACTAAGTTGTGTGGTAATTTGTTACACAGCAATAGATATTTAATATGCCATCTTTAAAGTAGGTATAACTCAAAATCTTGTTGCATGAATTAAATGACATATACTAAATATAAATAGGGAGTGGATGTGACTCAAACAGTTGAGCACCTGCTTCCCACATACGAGGTCCCGGGTTCAATCCCCGGTACCACAAAAAAAATATATATGAATAACTAAATTGCTTGAGATGCATATACTTGATGGTTAATTCTTCTTATATTCGATTTAAATAACGTGTGGCATTCCAGCCGATAGACCACATGCAATTTCAACTTGTGCCTCAGCAAAATTATAAACTATAAAACACTCTGGACACTTGAAGTTTACTGCAAAATGATACAAATTCACATATGACATGTCTCCTTAATTGATATGAAAGCCCGAATACAAAAGTTATACAGTAATTCACATTTGATATGTCCACTTAATTGATATAAAAGCCAGAATGCAAAAGTCAAACAGTAATGCTTTATTTTGCAAATTCTAGTGAATATCAAAAAAGTGGACTTTTTTTTTTTCTAATAGGTAATCCTTGGAAAAGGTTCATTACAATTTTACTCAATTAATTATAAATAATAGAACACAGTTTATTTAGAATGCAAAACAAAATTTGTTAATAACTTTTCAGTAGCCTATACCCAGCACTTAAAATATTTGTTTGTATTTATTTTAAGCAATAGACTTTATTTTTTTTAACACTTTTAGGTTTACAGAAAATTGAGCAGACAGTACAGAGAGCTCTCATACAACCTGTCTCTCCTCCTTCACAGTTTCCTGTATTATTAACATTAGTGTGGCACATTTGTTACAATTGATGAACCAATATTGATACATTATTATTAACAAAAGTCCATGGTTTACACTCTTTGTGTTGTGCTGTACAGTTCTACGGGATCTGACAAATGCATAATATCATGTATCCACCTTTACAGCATCATATAGAATAGTTTCACTACCCTAAAAATCACCTGTGCTCTACCTATTCATCCCTCCTCTTCTTCCCCTAAACCTCTGTAACCACTAATCTTTTACTTTCTTTATAGTTTTACTTTTACCCTACACTTCTGAGTTGTAATCTACATTACTACAACTTACACTTTCCAGACCAGATAACATTCCATGAGTCAGAGCCAATAAATGTGATGGACATATACTCATTCATGCTTCTTGTGCTCTTTATTAGAGGCATCTTCATTTACACAGCAGCTAATTTTTCTGAATTTTAATAAGTCATTACCTTTTTCTTTCTTTCTTTTGGACACATTGTTTATGTTACCTATTTTCTTGCAACAAGAGTTTAAATTCCATCATATTTCTAATTTACTCTTTGGATAAAGGACATCAGAATAACAGACAAACCCAAATCCTATGTACTGGACTTGAATGTATTTGATTGGTAGGTATAGAGAAATATATTTGTCCTTCTAATTGTTTATCACAGACCAATCCTCACAGTTCACAGTGGCACAGCAATTCAGTAGGCACAGTGATCTTAGGATTCAGAATTTATGAACAGTATCCATATGCAGTCAGTAAAAATTTGCCTAGACCCTAACTCCTCATTATCCTTAAGATTCATGCCTTTGGACCACATTTCAAATAAATCTATGTCAAAATAAGTTCTACAAATTTTTTAAAATATTAACTCTCCTAGAGGAGACGGTCTTTGCAACACATCAGATATAATTTCCCTTATCAAACTCTCCCACGTGTCTAAAGGTAGCATCTTCCTACTCTTTTTCCTTGGCTATTAAAATTGATTACTTTATTGACTAGCATTGTTTATTAACTTAAGTGTACAGCTGTTAAGGTAGATCCAGAAAGCAGTCCTACAAGCACAATGAATTTACCAGCAAGATACCTGGACCTTTTGAAATGGTCTTAATATGATTCCAAAAACAAAGTTCTAGGCACTATTCCAGATCTTTTGATCTTTGCAGTTATCTGAATCTTAAAACTTGCACTAGATTTATTTTTCTTATTAAGGATTTTATGTTCCATAAAAGTAATACCCTGTTAACCTTCTTATTTAAAGGCAATATTAGTGGCTACTAATTAAATGACTTATTGTGATCCAATGTTCAAATTCAGGTGGTCACTCAAATAGGCATTTAAAAAAAAACAAAACCCATTGCACTTACAGGACACAAAATCTGGTACTGAGAAAAATCACTATCTAAAGTTATGTTTTAAAGAAAGTATTCTGAATGTTGGAATGACATTGAAATTAATTATTTATATGGTATTAAGTAAGGATCTAAATTTATCTTTTTTTTTTTTTTTTGCAATGGATAGCCAATTGTCCCATTGCTATTTATTGAAAAGATTATTATCTCCCCACCGAGCTGCCTTAGCATCTTTGTTGAAAGCCAACTGACCACAATAGGAAGGGTTTATTTCTGAACTCAATGTTTTACAACAATATCATACTGTTTTTGAATACTGTTTATACTAGTTTTCTATTCTAACAAATTAACACAAATGTAGCAGCTTAAAATAATACAAATGTATTAGCTCACAGTTCTGTAGGTCAGAAATCCAGGCAGTCTCTACTTGGTTCTGTGCTTTTTTCAAAAGCCTGAAATTAAGGCGTCTGTTGGGCTGGACTCTTATTGAGAGTATATGTGGAAGAATCTGCTTTCAAGCTCACTCAGTTTGGTGTGGTTATAGGATTTAAGGTCACATTTTCTTGCTGCCAGCTGGGGACCATTCAAAACTTCTTATCCCTTCCATCCTCAAAACCTGCAACGGTCAGTTAAATCCTTCTCATGCTTTAAATCTCTGACCCTCTTCTGCTCTCATCTGGAGAAAACTCTGCTTCTCTCTGGGAATTAAATTAGGTCCACCCATAAAATTTCCTTTTTACCATGTATAGTAGTTTGAAATTATTTTATGAATCCCCAAAAGAGAAAGATTATGTTTGTAAACTAATCTATTCCTCTGGGTGTGATACCCTTTGACTGTATTAAGTTCAGTTGAGATCAGATTACTTGATAAGATTGCTTTAGGACTTTTGACTGGACTATGTCAATGAGGCGTGACTCAGATTAAGTGTCCATCCCCTTGCTGGGTCTGATATAAACGGACTCATACAGAGAGACACAGAAAAAAATTCAGAAGCCAGAGATGGGAGCCATCTTGCTTCACTACATGGCAACATGCCGAGGATCAACAAAAGATGACTTTGGTGAGAAAGCATATCTGATGGTGCCTTGGTTTGAACTTCTCATGGACTTGGAATTGTAAGCTTTTATCCCAAATAAATCCCCTTTATAAAAGCCATCCCATTTCTGGTATTTTGCATTGGCACCCCTTTGGCAAACTAAAACACCACATAACATAGTATAAGCCAAGGAGTGAAGGTCAGGAGAGCCATCTTAAAATTCTGCCTATCAAACTTATAGTAAATTTTGAAATTGAAAAGAGTAAATCCTACATTTTGTTTTTCTTTTACAAAATTGTTTCAGCTATTTTTATTTATTTGTATTTCCATATAAATTTTAGGAACATCTTACCAATTTCTGCAAAAAAATAAAAATAAAAATCCGCTGGGATTTTGATTGGGATTCAATGAATCTATAGATCAATTTGAAGAGAACTTCCATTTTAACAATATTGAGTCTTGTAATCCATTAATAGAGAACCTGTTCCCATTTATTTATATCTTCTTTAATTTCTCTTAACAATGTTTTGTAGTTTTCAGTGTATAAGTCTTGCACTTCTTTTGTTAAATATATTCACCTTTGGATTGTTCATTGATAGTATATAGAAATAAAATTTTTGTATATTGATCTTGTATCTTGCAAACCTTGTTGAACTCATTAGTTCTATCAGCTTTTTTGTACATTCCTTAGGATTTTCTATATACAGAATGATGTCATCTGTGAATAAAGACAGCTTTACTTCCTTTCTACCAACTTAATTCCACTAGTATATAGAAAATATATTCATCCTTCCCCCCTTCTTTGAACAGTTTTATGCCCCCCTCAACACAGCATCTTTATATCTTATAAACTCAACAATGCAGTTATATAATTATTGTATGTAGGTGTCTTTTTAATTAGTTAGGAAAAAACATATATTTATACTATCTTTTATAATTGCCTATATAATTTACCTTTATTGATGATCTTTCTTTGTGTGCATTTGAGGTACAGTTTTATGTGATTTTCCTTCAACCAAACAGACGTCTATTAGAATTTATGGTAAGGCAAGCTTACTAGCATAAAATTCTTTCAGTCTTTGTTCATGTGGAAATATATTTATTTCACTTGTATTTTGAAAAGACAGTTTAGCTTGATGGCTAGTTGTTTTTTTTTGTGTGTTTGTTCGTTTGTTTTTTTCCCCTTCATTGCTTTGAATATGCTACCTCACTGCCTCCGGCGTCCCTTGTATTTAACAATATAGCTGTTAATTGTATTCTTTTTCCTCTGTAGGTGATGAGCCAATTTTCTGTTTGCTGCTACTGTCAAGATTTTTTTCTCTTTATAAACAGTTTGACTATGCTGTATTTAGACAGGAATCTCTTTGTATTTATCCTACTTGGAGCTTGTTGAGCTTCTTGGATCTGCATATTCAATTTTTTTTCCTGCCTTTTTCTTCTCCCCTCTCCTTCTAGGATTCCCATGACAAGATTGTTGGATAGGCTTTGTGGTATCTCACAGGTCTCAGAGATTCTGATAACTTTTCTTCTGTTCTTCAGACTGGGTAATGTCTACTGACTTAACTTCAATTTCACTAACTCTTCTACCATTTCATATCTACCATCTCTGATCTGCTATTGAGCCTCTCTAATGGATTTTTTCATTTCATTTATTATATTTTTCAAACCCAGAATTTCCATATGCATCTTCTTTTTATTAATTTGTCTCTTTATTGAGATTATTTGATGAGTAATTATCATACTTTTTTGTAACTTTTAAAAATTATTTCCTTTAGTCTTCTGCCCATATTTATATATCTTCCACATTTTTGTCTGGTTCCCTGAGGGCCACATTTTTAAGTTTATTTTTGTTGTTAACTGGATATTTAAAATAATATATTTTTGCAATTTTGGATTCTGATCCTCCCTCTCAGGGTTGTTACTGATCCTGCTTTTTATTTGTTTATTTAGTGACTTTTCTGGACTATTTCTTTAGAGTTTGTCTCCCCCATGGTGTGTGGCCACTGATGTTTCTGCTCAGTTTTCTTTTAAAAATATTTTTATTTTTATTTTTTTAATTTTTAAGACTAGCTTCATACAGGGCACTTTTGTAAGTTTATTACTCTACCAATGCTTGGTCAGAAGTGGTGCTTAAAGTCCTTGAAGCAGTAAATCTTTCTATCTGCTGATAAATCTGTGTCAGTTGGAAAATATATTCAAAGTTCAGACAGTGTACACATTTGTCCCAGCTTTTATTTTTTGTCAGGCCCTCTCTTATTTCCTCTCTTTGTGTACACAAGTTCTCACATCAAGCCAGGGATGTGTGGATATCTAGAGCACTCTAGGCAACAGTGATAGAAATCACCAAGAGACACTGAACACATACGGAACAATGAGTCATCTTTAGTATATTTCAAGTTGCTGACCAGTCCATGATTCAGATCTATATTAAGAAACATGAAACAAATAAAGGTTTTGTACCAGGACTTTTTTCAGGCCAGGAGAGCAGAGATGGCTCAATATCCATTGTCCATGGCTAAAAGTGAGGATGATTTTACCCATTTTACACAAAGGGGAGAAATTCCAAGAAAATTCTAAAGCTAATACTGTGTATCTACTTGTCAAATAATGCAGAGTTTATAAAAATGATATGGTAGGCTTGCACAACAACATCTTAAAATTGGAGAGGAAAAATCACTCAAAATGTTGCCTGGGATTTCTCCTAATATAGAGTACTAAGGAAATAACACATTTCTAAAATGGTACAACCTATAAAATACAAAAATAGAAGTCATAAGCATCATGGTTTGAGGTGACTTGCTTAAGTTCAGGCTCAAAAGAAGGAATAACACTCGATTGTGACAAGAGTGTTGTCACAATCTATTCTAAATAAGTACAGTGGTCAAAACTCTAGTTACTAGATCTTCCCATGTCCAAGGCAAGGTTATACTGTGGGTAAGAACTATTTCTTATTACTAGAAAAACAGAGTAACAGACACACATCAATGAAATACCCCGATCTAAATAAAACAAGTGAAAAACCTCTCTGGAATCCATAGTGAAGAAAATGTAATACTGAATGAATTACACAATGAATGTAGAATGCATTTGTCTTTGAGGCAAAGCAAGAAAGGAGGCAGGAGGGAATAAGGGAAAAATTCACCTTGTAAATGGAAAAATTTCTTTCAAGGAAATGGTAGAAGTCAAAAATAAAATTATAAGCTAGGGCATTCTTCTGGAGAATTGTGGATTTAATAAAACTATAGCAAACCCTGAATTATGCAGCTTGAACCAGATGGCAACCAACATGAAGAAGAAACAGAATAAGTCTTTCAAAGTCGAATGCCTCATGACAAATGAACTGCTGTCATCTCCATTACAAAATCTGGAAGTGAGTCTTTTTTAAAAAATCTTATTTTGAGAAAAAATGATATTTTATCTGGCATTGTAGCTATTTACAGGTAAAGCAAAGACATACAAGTTCTCAAGCATATTTATGCTCAGATGTTCAAAAACTTATATGTCAGATTAAAAGCCAAGGAGAGTTAGTAACATTTTAGAAACAAGGACATCTAACCCAAAATGTCAACAGTTCAGAGCCATCTCCATTTTTTCTTTCTTCAACACACTACAGGGCAAGACTACCTGGTTTCTTATCTTGGCTTGGCCACATGCTAGCTGTATGATCTTGAACAAGTCATTCATTCTCTGTGTATCTCGGATTACTCCTCTATAAATGGGGATAATAACCTATCTTATCACATTGGGTTATTGTGAAAATTAAACGATTCAACTTGTGTTCAGCACTTAGAACAATGGCTGGTACACATATGGACCATACAAATATTTGCTAAATAAAAATAAAGAAATAATATTAATCCAAGCAATATAAGCCTAGGCTCTAGGTATACAAAGACCAATGCAACATGATGCCTGTTTTCAATAAAGTTTGGTGAAGGAAATGGATGAATAAATAATGAGTACAAAATAAGAAAAATGCTTTGACAGAGAAGGGCACAGTCTATTTATAAGAACATAAAGAAAACACCCAACTTCACCAAGGGTAAATAGTAATAAGGGGTGAAAATTGGGTCAGTTTCCCCATTCAGCTTCAGAGACTTCACAAAGATGCCCATCTGCCAAGAATTAGATTGCCAGCTAAACTTACCCAATTCCCATGAGGAAAAGAAAAGGTACTTCCCTTCACTAAGCTTAAAAAAGTCTCCCACAAAGAACAAACCAGACAGCATAGGAAACAAGGTGACTGTCTCCACTTGGTATTCAAAAAGAATTTTACTTTTTCTCTCTAGGTTTAAATAGCAGGGCCTACAAGTAGTCTTCAATGCTCAGTTTCATTTTCATTGTATATAAGACAATCTCAAACTTGACCAGGTACTTTCTGGAAACATGGTTTTAAAATTTTCTCATAAGTAAGTCAGAATGAAAATTCAAAGTAGTCTTCTTTTTAAGGATACTTTCCCTCCATGTATTTGGCCACCATTTTCACTGTAGTACTTGTGGTATTTTTAGTTTTGCCTCCAAAAAAGGTTAAGAGATGCAGTGTTAACTATGATTGGTCTCCAGGGAAACCTAAGAAATCACTAGTTTAAACATAAAACACTAACATCTGAGAATTTTTTTCTCTCAATTTCCTAAGTGGGATAGATGATTTTAGAGCCCTCTAGTGACTATTTCTTTTTTATTTTATTTTTCTTTTATTTTAAAGAAACTTTAGATTACATAAATGTTACATAAAAAATATAGGGGATTCCCACATGCCCCAATCCCTTCCCCTCCCACTCTTTCCCACATTAACAAAATCCTTCATTAGTGTGGTACATTTGTTACAATTGATGAACATATATTGAAGCATTGCCACTAACCGTGGATTATAGCTTACATTATAGTTTATACTCTGTCCCGTGCAATTTTGTAAGTTATGACAAAACATATAATGGCCTGTATCCATCAATTCAACGTCATGCAGGACAATTCCAATGTCCTGAAAATGCCCCCATATTACACCTATTTTCCCCTCTCTCTCCTCTCAGAACCTCTGGTGGCCACTGCCTCCAAATCAATGATAAAAGTTCTTCCATTGCTGGAATAACAATAAGTCTATAGTAGGATAGTAGAATAATAAGTCTACTTTAGGCCATTGCTCATTCCCTAGTCTTGAGGATTTGGGGATAGTGATGCCCACTTTGCCTCTAATTGAAAGGGGGCTTAGATCCCATGGGGCAGATGGATGGAACAACCTTGCTTGCAGTTGTAGATTCTCTATTCCTTGGGATGGGTGTTGTCCATCATCATCACCTTGTTAGTTGTCCTGGGTGAGTCCAATGAACTAGAAAGTAGGTGTTGCAACTCTGGGCCCAATTCAGGGCCCAACTGGCACATGGATGGACCAAAGATTTAAATCTCTTGGACATACACCTATCAAGTATAGTACTAACTATACATTCAAATAGAAGGGGCAGAAGAGCCATGTGTAGAGAAACCACAAATGAGTCCAACTCTGTCACACTGGGGACCATAAATTCCAAGGTAAGGCCCACTGGCAGGGCGCCAAACTCCTGAGCTGTCTGTCCTGCCTATAGTGTCTGGATGTCTCTAGAGCCCTCAGGAGTCCTGCTATTTGAGGAAATATTTACTGTGGCAGTCAATGATATCCTGCTGGGACATGCAAGCATAACCTCTGGAATGACCTCCTGACTCACTTTGAAATCTCTTAGCCCATAAGAACTCATTTGTATTTACCATTTCCCCCTTATAGTCAAGGTATTTTTCCGGGTACACTGCTGGTTGGTACTTGGTAATAATGTGCCAGGGAGGCTGATCCCTGGGAATCATGTCCCATGTCAGGGGGAAGGTAGTGCATTTATATGCTGAGTTTGGCTTAGAGAAAGGCCACATTTGAGCAAGAAGGAGGCCCTCAGGAGGTAACTCTTAAGCAACATATAATACTAGGCTAAGTTTCAATGTTAAAAGAAAAAGTTCATAAGTACAATCATCAATATCCAGGATCTGGTGTAATGGTCCATCCTCCTTTACTAGGCATTGTCCCTGTAGTTGGGTGATTCTTGCTGTCCCATTAGAGAATGTAGCGGAACTCCTCAGGGTGGGAATTTGATATTCTTTTGGTTATTGTGTGGAACTCCACCCACATGTGACAATGCCCCATGAATACTTGAACACTTTCACATGTCTCAGAGGTATGCCCCAGATGAACCCTCTCTCATGCATTCCCCCATCACCAACACCCCACACCAATGTTCCTCCCCTGCCACAGTTGTTACCCTTCTGTGATCCAAAACTTCTCCAAAGATAAAGCCAAGAAAATAACCAAATAAAAATAATAAGAAAATAATAACGTAGTTTTAAAAATAACATAAGATACAAAATTTTTAAAAAATTTAAATTAAAAAAACTTTTTAAGACATGTCTTTCATCACTGTAAGATCTGTAGTCTTTTATGTACAGTGAAATTTTTTTCCATTAATTCCTCTAGTGTCTTATCTTTCTCATTTTATCTTCAAAAAAGCTTTAGGTTACAGAAGTCATGTAGAGAATATAGGGGATTCCCATATACCCAATGCCCTTCCCGCTCTCCCCTTTCCCGTGTCAATAGCATTTTATATGTGGATGGTACATTTGTTACAACTGATGTACAAATATTGAAGCACTGCTATTAACCATGGTCAATGGTTTACATTATGATTTACATTTTGGGCCATACACTTTTATAAATTTTGACAAAATTTAAAATGGCCTGTATCCATTATTGTGAGATCATGCAGAACAATTCTACTGCTCTAAAAATGCCCTATGTTCCATCTATTCTATTCTTCCCTCCCCCTCCCCTCAGGACCTATGGTAACCAATAAGTTTCACTTTTTGAAGAATATGATTCATGGTTACTTGCAATAATATTGAGGGCTTGACATATTGGTCTGTTTTCTTTTATTAGGCACTGCCTGTGTTCTTGAGAGACTCTTGCCCTCTAGTTGAAAGCACAGCATGACTCCCCAGGATGGGAGTTTAATATTTTCTTGTTTATTGTGTGGGTCTCCACCCACTGATATAATATACTATGACAAGATGAACACTTACATATTCCAGAGAAGCCTGCTCCAGGTGCACCCTATTCTGTATGCACACCACCCACATCCAACACCCTACACCAGTAATCCTCCTCTGCCATATTTGCCAAAAGAACATTCCCAATGTTGTAGTTTTAACCACAGACCTGCAACTACCCAGAGTTCTCTTGCTCCTTCTCCCCACCCTCCCCCCAGTTCCATGGATAGTCCAACCCAAGCCCCCCTCGCAGATTAGCGCTACCTCCTCACAGATTAGCACCGCCGAACCGAATAGCATCACTGCACCACTGTTATGCCCATCCACTGCACAACTACACCCTTCTACTTAATCATAGATTTTCCCCATTTGAGTCACTATTTCTTGATGTTCAGTTTGTATCTTTAGAATGTAAGACTACTTCTACTTGCAAAGTGGGTTGTCCTTCAGTTGTGTGCCTTCTGCACACACCTATGTCATAGAAAGGGAGGAAGAGGAAATGCAAAAACAAAGGCCAGAAACAAATATCACATACAACTAGCCTGCCTAGGAAAGCAATCGCAAGGACTATTTTAAAAACTGTGTGAACTATTTTCAAAGTGGCAGGGAAAATTCATATAAACAATCAAGATTAGCTGTTACTTTACCTACCCCTCATTTTATAACCCAGGACTTTGGAAAACAGAACAAAGAAAATACTTCAAATTAGAATAGGGATGAATCATCCATACTTTGACCATCTCTTAAATTTTTTTTGACTTCAGAAACCATGATATGCTAAAAGTCTTGGCTATATCACATTAAAGCAAAGTTTTAACTATTATTATTATTAATAATATATCTTAACTTTCCATAAGCTTTAGGCTCAAAACAGGAGTTTCTTTGTCCAAACTCTTAACCTGTCTGATACAGTTGTCTCCAAGTTGAACAGCAATGGTGTTCTTTAGAAAGGCTGCTAAAAACCTCTAAAGTTTGACCTTTAAGATCTGACACCATTCAAAGGGAAGGGTAATACCTGAGTCCATTATCTATGCTTTAACACTTAATATGTATGAATTTGACCCTACTGCAATGCTCTTTCCATACTGTTTTAATATATGAAGCTTATTTTCATCCATCTGAAGATTTAAATTCATATGGATATGAAAAAGACCTCAAATATTGGTTGCTAAAGAGCAAGAAGTATTACTTTAAAGCTTGTTTCACATCACAATTGGGAGGGTTCTGAGCTTTCATTTAATTATATAAAAAATCATATTTGATGAGATGAATATAAATGTTAATATAGAAACATATAATTAATATATGTTATATTATATATATTATATTATATTAACATATAATTAATAAAATATAATTATAGTTAATATATAATTAACACATACATATATACACATATAATCATGCAAGATATTCCAACTTTATCCAATTAAAGCTTTTATAAGTCACCATTTCATTTTTATTATTCTAAAAAATGCATGCATGTGTTAGGAAAGGCTTATTAATGTTTTCCTTAAGGACACTGAGTAACAAAACAGCCCACCTGATCTTCCTTAAGCAACAGTGCAGTGAGTTTTCTTTACCATTCCTGCTGTGCTTTCATACAACCCACAGCCTGCTTCAAGTAATCATTCCTAATCTCTGGGCCCCAGGAACAGGAGAGGAAAAAGAAGAGAGGGAGGTAAAAAGACACCAACTCAATCATACACTCTATTTGCATGTTTTAAGTCAATATCATATACTACGAAACAATTAAAGGAAAAGGCAAATGACTCTCCTGATATCTTGCTGACCCATTAAAGACAAGAAAAAGTAAGAATAAATATGCTTACCTGTTCCTCCGCCATCCTAGCAGCACCAAGTTCTGAGAGAGACAAGGTGAGCTTCTCCTGCTGTTCTGATAGATATTTCTGATAGAGGCTTAGAAGTTCTTGGCATTCTCTATACTGTAGCTGAAGAGGTGAGATTGCAAATTAAGGGAAAAAAAATCTAGAAACGGATTCATACTGAATCCATCAGTGCTGCTTTTCAGATTCCAATAAATAGAGAAAGAAATGCAGCCATATTCAATAAGAGAATAAGTGAGTATAAAGTCTTCAGATGAACACAGTACACATATCCCCAAAAGAAACATTAATTCACAAAGAGAGCAGCAATGGTCATTCCATTTGCAGAAAACCTGAATAAATAAAAACAAATGCAAACACATGCAAAAGAATGAAATTGGTTAGCTATCTCACACCATATGCAAAAACCACCTTCTTGCTCTTGTAACTGAAACTTAGCCTGCAGTTGTGGGGTGCCTAAGGATTGCCACCTGAGAGCCTCCTTGTTGCTCAAATGTGGCCTCTCTCTAAGCCAAACTCAGCACATGATTGCATTACCTTTCCCCCAACGTGGGACATAACTCCCGGGGATGAGCCTCCCTGGCAACGAGGGATTAATACCAAGTGCCAACTGGCAACACAACTGGAAAAAGACCTTGAATAAAAGGGGGAAAAGGTTAAGACAAGTGAGTTCAAGTGGCTAAGAGACTTCAAAGAGAGTTGGGAGGTCATCCCAGAGGTAACTCTTACGCACACCTCAGTAGGAGCTCATAGAACATCTAAGTGCCTATCACCCCACACAGAGGGGCTCCTGAGAGCTCTGGAGACACCCAGGTCCTATATAAGGGGGATAGCCCCAGAGACTGATGCCTTATCAGTGGGCTGTATTTTGGAATCTGTGCCCCTGAGAGTGACAGAATTAGACTCAAATAAGTCCTCCCTGCACATGGTTCATCAGTCCCTTCTATTCAAACCTATATGTGATGCTGAAGTTTTTAGGTATACTTCCAGAGACTGGAGCCTCTGGCCTACCTATGTGCCACGTGTGCGTGGAATCTCGGTGGAGCTGCAACTCCTACCCTACAGCTCAATGGACTCATCCAAGTCACCTGGCGAGGAGACAATGATGGATGATGGGCAATGGCCATCCCAGGGAATGGAGAGGGCCTGCATCTGCAGGCAGGATCGTCCCACCCACCATATCCATGGGATATAAGCCCTCTCTCATTTTGAGGTGGAGTGGACATCACCATCCCAGTCCCCTCAGGATTGGGGGAAGAACTATGGACTAGACTGGACTTGATGGTATTCTGTTGTACACATATGGTGATTCTAGCAATGGAAGAAATTATAACAATGAGGTGGAAAAAACAAACAAACAAACAAACAAACAAAAAAACACCTCAAAGCGTACCATAGAACTATATGTAAGAGCTAAAATGATAAAACTTAAAGAAGAAAACATTAGCATTTATAAATCTTTGTGATCTTGGATTAGGCAATAATTTCTTTGATATGGCAGCAAAAGCACAAGCAATCAAAGAAAAAATAGATAAACTGGAATTCAAAATAAAACTTTGTGTTTCAAGGGGTACTATTAAGAAATTAAAAAGACAACCCACAGAATGGGAGAAAATATTTGCATATCATATATCTGATAAAGAACTGATATGCAGAATATAAAAAGACCTCTTACAACTTAACAAATAAAAAGATTATTCACCCAATTTTAAAATGGGCAAAGGATTTGAACAGACATTTCCCCAAAGAAGATATACAGATGGTCAACAGGTTCATGAAAAGTCACCCAACATCATCAGTTGTTAAGAAAATGCAAATAAGACCATAAGGAGATATCATTTTGCATCCACAGGAGATATAATAAACAACAACAATAACAACTATTGGTGATGATGTGGAGAAATTGGAACCCTCATACATTGCTGATGGCAATAAAAAATGGTGCAGCCATTATAGAAAACAATTTAACAGTTCCTCAAAAAGTTAAACATAGAATTAACCATATAAACCAGGAATTCCATTCCTAGATGTATACTCAAGAGAAGTGAAAACATACATCCACACAAAACCTTGCACATGCATATTCTCATATTGGCATTATGTGTAATAGCAAAAAAGTACAAAACAACTCAAATGTCCATTAGCTGATAAATGGATAACAGAATATGGTATATTTATATAATGGAATATTATTATTAAGTTGTGAAAAGTAATGATGTACTGATATATACTATAGTATGGATAAACCAGAAAACATTATGCTAAATGAAAGATGCTAGACACAAATGGCCACATATTATCTAATTTCATTTATATAAAATATTCAGAATAGGCAAATTCATACAGACAGAAAGAATACTGGTAGTTTTTAGAGGTTTGGGGAGTGGAAATGGGGAATGACTGCTCACTTGGGGGATTAATGAAAATGTTGTAAAATTAGTTAATGGCTATAATCACACAGCTTTGTAAATATACTCAAAACTATTGAATTGTATGCTTTTAAAGGGTGAATTTAATCTCAATGAAACTATTCTTAAAAATACAAAGGGAGAGTAGAAGTGATGATACTATTCTGGTAAGAATAATTACTGTATAATTTACACATAAATTGCTAACTATATTAAACATAAAGGGATTAAAATTAGGTTTTTGTCTTTTTTTTGTTTTGTTTTTCATAAGATTAATTAAGTCATAATGTAATTAAAAACAAAATCATCACCAGGTAGTTTTCTGCCCATATATACCTCCCCACATATTTTACAGTTTGGTATGGGTAAAGAACATGGCAACCTAACCTGGGGTACCCTCTGCCACAGCTCCTCCAAACTTGCAAAGTGCTCAAGATGAAGATACTAAATTGGAAAGATCACCTAACGACCTAGGTTCAGGTATCTAGGAGACAGATATTTCTATCCAAGAAAGAGGTTCTGTTCCTTACTTCTCAATGTGGTAATTTCTTCCTCAGGTCTTTTTCCCTTCAGATCATTTCTTTGAACCCTTACTTAATTTTGTATGTTGTAAGTATAAGAGTTACTGTTCAATGAGATAATTCTATTCAAATACTTTTAAAACAAGTCATCATGATTAAGTATGGGAATATTATTTCTTAAATGTCAAAAATGATGACTTGTTTCAGTATTTCTTAACATTTTCCTAATTTAAGCATTACTTTTGAGCAGATTCTTGTTCAAATAACTCTTGCCAATCATGACTGTACAAACAACTGATTATTTCATTATCCTCATTATTAACCTTTAACAATAAGGAGCTGGAGATGGCTTACACAAGAGAAGCTGGTCCCCAGTAAAAGCTTAGAAATTACATTAGTTAGAAGAGAATCTTAAAAACCAACAATAACAATACAATGGTATAAACAGTGTTCAAAATAAGGTAATAGGTTTTCAAAGTCAACCCATGTCGGACCAGATCAGTTTTAAATTTCTAATTTTTGTCAGCAAGCTCCAAAAGACACGAATGATTTGAGGTAGTCCAAGGCCAACTATGATGTATATAAAAACAATTACTTATTCCATCAATTACCATAGGAAATAATGTTTATAGTAGATGAACATATTAGTGTGAACATAGAATATGAATTTTACTCTCCAAAAAGCCAGAATAACCTCAAAGTTAAAATGTAAAATTTGAAGAAAAATTACAGGCAAATTTATTTAAATATGTTATGTGGCAAAAGATAAAAACAGCAGCCCTATCTTTATCGATTTTTTTATGTCGTTCTTAATTCACCAGATATCGAAATATCTCCCCTCCTTTTCCTTCCTGCCTAGCACAATGAGACTTCACCCTGCAACTGGAAAGAGAAATTTATGTTAATAAAATGTGGGTTAAGTGCTCTCTTCACTGATAAAATGCCCTTTTCATTGATTTGGGATACAATGAAAGAGAAGACATATTTAATTCAATCCTGGCTAAATGACAGAAAATAATACAATAGGTGTAGAAAATCAAGTCTAAGAGAAGAAGTGCATGAAGCCAAGATGTGACTCTAAGTCACTAGCCACCATGTAAAAACTGAGAGAAATAGCAGTCATCACAACTTATTCAAAGAAAAAAGTCTTGATGGAATAACATCAAATATAAATTAGTATTAAGAAAGATCATACCAAACGTAAACATCTGATTAGTTAGCTGGAATAGCTGCTGGAAACGGTCACTTTGCAAAGCTACTGCTTAAAGCCTTAACTCCTCTTGGTATTATAGAGAAAATATCAAAGCAGAATGAACTAGAAGATGGAGTGCAAGAATAAAAATTCCGTGTGAGAGAAAAATCAGAGGTAAAGGGAGGAAGATCCAGAGACAGGATCTACAAGTAGATTGTGGAAGCAGAAAGAAATTAAGTATCTTAAGTTGGAACAATTCCTCTGGGGGTAGAGAATACCCCTACCACTTTACCCAACCCTTGTTCCTAATACCTGAGATACCTGGATCTCTGGTACTTAGTAAAAACTACAAAACATTGCTGAAAGAAATAAAAAAAGACCTCTAATAAATGGAAGGACATTTCCTGATCATGAATTGGAAGACTAAATATTGTGAAAATGACAATTCTACCCAAAGCAATTTATAGATTCAATGCAATCCTAATAAAAAATTCCAAAAGCCTTTTTTGCAGAAATGGAAAAACCAATCATCAAATTTATATGTTAGAGGAAGGAGTATCAAATAGACATAACCATCTTGAAAAAGAATTAAGATAGAGGACTCATACTTCCCAATTTTAAAATTTACTACAAAGCTACAGTGGTCAAAAAAGTATGGTACTGGTACAGGGCAGACTTATAGACAAATGGAATCAAACTGAAAGTTGAAAAATACATCACATCTCTGGCCAATTGACTTTTGACTAAGGCTACCAAGTCCACTCACTGTGGAAAGAATAGTCTCTTTAATACATGGTGCTGGGAAAACTGAATATCTATATGCAAAAGAATGAAGATGGGCCCCTGCCTCTTACCATATACAAAAATTACCCCAAAATGGATTAAAGGACTAAATAGAAGAGCCAGGACTATAAAATTCCTAGAATAAAATGTAGGGAAGCATATTCAGGATCTCATGTTAGGCAATGGTTTCTTAGATTTTACACCTAAAGCATGAGGAACAAAAGGAAAAACAGATAAACAGGATTTCATCAAAATTAAAATCTTTTTTTGCACCAATGGCCTCTCATTTAAAGTAAAAACGACAACCAATAGAATGGGAGAAAATATGTCCAGAATTTATTTTAAAAATTCTACAACTCAACAATAAAAAGACAACCCAATTAGAAAATGGGTGAGACTTGAATAGTCATTTCTCTAAGAGTTTATACAAATGGCCAAAAAGCACATGAAAAGAGGCTAAACATCATTAGCCATTAGGGAAATGCAAATCAAAACAATGAGATGCCATTTCATACCCCCTGGAATTGCAAATATTTTAAAAAAATAAAATAAAATAACAAGAGTTGTAGAGAAATAGGAACACCTGTACCTTGTTGGTGGGAATGTAAAACGGTGCACCTGTGTAAAAAACAATTTTGTGGCTCATCAGAAAGTTAAGTATAGAGTTACCATATGACCTGGCAATCACACTTGTAGTTATATACCCCAAAGAACTGAAAGCAGGGACTTGAACAGATATTTGCATTCTGATGTTCACAGTGGCATTATTCACAATTGTCAAAAGACAGAAACAACCAAAATGTCCATCAATAGATGGATAAACAAAATGTGGTATATACACAAAATGGAATATTATTCAGCCATGAAAAGGAACAACATTCTGATACATGCAACAACATGGATGAACCCTGAAGACATCATGTTGAGTGAAATAAGCCAGACACAAAAGGAAAAATATATGATATCACTGATATGAAATAATTAGTATAAACAAATTCATAGAGTCAGAAATTAGAATACAGGTTATCAGGGGCTGAAGTGGGGGTAGGAAATGGGGAGTTAATTCTTAATCAGTACAGAGTTTCTGTTTGGGTTGATGGAAAAATTTTGGAATTTTGGAAAAATATATAGTCATGATGATAACACAACTTTATGAATATAATTAACAACACTGAATTATATAACTGAATGAGGTTAGAAGGGGGATTTTTAGGTGGTATATATGTTGCTAGAACAAAAGTTAAAAAAAAACTCAGAGGACTGTACCACATAAACAGTGAACCCTAAAGTTAATGATGGACCATAGTTAATAGTACAATTAAAATATATTCTCTCACCAACTGTAACAAAGGTATTACACAAATGTAAAATATTAAACATGGGGGTTGGTATATGGGAACTCTATTTTCTGCATGATCTTTCTGTAAACTTACAACTTCTCTAAATAAAAAAAAAAAAAAAAGAAGGGAAGATGGCAACAAACTAACAGACAGAGCTGAATGTTCTCACAAAAACAGAGAAAGAGCCAAAAGCTGTTCAAGGGACCTGCTTTGGGGGTCAGCAGAACAGGACAGTGCTACACAACTGCCAGGAGGGTGAGGGACAGAGAGACAAAGAAGCCGAAATGACAGATGTGAGTTTCCAAGCCCCTGTAGTGCCTGGAAGGGCTCCCCTTCCCCACCCCCAAAAGATTAAGCTGGGGTAAAACACTTGGCTCACTGCAACCGAGAGGGGTACAGACATCTTCCTCCCTGTCAGCTGTTTCAAGGGAAAAGGGAGGGGAAGTCGGGGTGCTTTTCTTCAGTGAATTCATTCAACAAAGCCACTTTGAATCTCCGTCCTGGAGATTCAACAAAGGAACACAGGAAAGCCAAGACTGAAACACCTGCATGGAAAGGTGTGCTGAGTAGCAACATCTGCTCGATCTGGAAATTGCATGGACAAAAACTGTTCAAACTCTCTATATCCAACCTCTGGGAGAAAATCTGCACCCCAATAGTGAGTCCCTGGCCCAATTTTGAAAACTTAAGGTAGGCAATTTTAAAGACTGAGAATAAGTTGAACCAAATATCAAAGAAGAGCTGTGGAAAAAAAAAACAATAGGCAAGAGAGAGAAATTAGCCATCAGAGTAAATTCACCAATATATTCAGATGCTTAGACATCAGCAAAAAATTACAAGCCATACTAGGAAACAGGAAGAGATGGCCCAGCCAAAAGAACAAACCAAATATCCTCAAGAAATACAGGATTTAATACACTTAATCAGTGATAATCACACAATTCTCCTAAATCACTTCAAAGAATTTAAAGAAAATATGACTAAAGAAATAAAGGATATTAAAAAGACACTAGGAGAGCATAAAGAACGATTTGAAAGCCTGCAAAGAGAAGTAACAGACCTTATGGGAATGAAAGACATGATGGATGAGATTAAAAATACAATAGAGGCACATAAGAGCAGATTTGAATTGCTTGAAGACAGAATTAGTGATTTCAAAGACAGAACATTTGAACTGAAAAAGACAGGAGAACAGAAAGAGAAGAGAATGGAAAAAATGGAACAGGGTCTCAGGGAATTGAATGACAATGTGAAATGCCCAAATATTTGCATTATTGGTGTCCCAGAAGGAGAAAAGAATGGAAAAGGGGCAGAAAGAATATTTGAGGAAATAATGACCAAAAACTTCCCAAACCTTATGAAAGACATATCAATATCCAAGAAGGACAACACACCCCAAACAGAATAAATCTTGAATAGACCTACCCCAAGACACCTAGTATTCAGAATGACAAATATTGCTCTGAGATAAAGAGAGGATTCTGAAAGCAGCAAGAGAAAAGCAAAGCATCACATACAAGGGAAACTTGATAAGATTCAGTGCAGATGTCTCATCAGAAACCATGGAGGAGAGAAGAAAATGGTATGATGTATTTAAGGTAGTGAAAGAGAAAAACTGCCAGCCAAGAATTCTGTACCCGGCAAAGCTGTCCTTCAAAAATGAGGGTGAGCTCAAAGTCTTCACAGATAAACAAAAACTGATAGAATATGTTACCAAAAGACAGATTGTAAAATATACTGAAGGGGTGCTGCAGTCTGAAAGGAAAAAAACAAGGGTGAGGGATTTGGAGAAGACTTTAGAAATGAAGATTATTAGGAAGGGTAAACTAAAGGATAAGAACACAGACAATAGAATGATATGAAAACAGAGAGCCGAAGGACAAAATGGATGAAGTAAGTAATGCCTTTACAGTAATAACATTGAATGTTAATGGATTGAACTCCCCAATCAAAAGCTATAGACTGATAGAATGGATAAAAAACTGTGCGCCATCTATATGCTATCTACAAGAGACCCACCTCAGACATAAGGATACAACCAGGTTAAAAGTGAAAGGTTAGAAAAAGGCATTCTATGAAATAGTAAACAAAGAAGAGCTGGAATAGACTAGATAAATGTAAAATAACAACATTATAGTATATGATGTACTCAGTGTAACTGGCAAATTGTTCCTGTGATCAGTATTTGATAAATTTTTTATACAAAATAAATACTTGCTTTTAATTGAGGAGGGCTGAAGAAGAGATATATTTTTGGATACCTTGTTTTTCTTTAACCCTTTCTTATTTATACTTTTTAATTTAAAAAATCTATCTGCATCAATAATGATTTACATGACTACTGTAGAACAAGATTTTGAGTTTTTCTGACTTATAAAATTATGAGTTGGCAAATTCTTTTCTCCTGTAATTCATTCCAATAAGACGTGAAGAATTCCCAAATAGGAATTTGATTATCTCGAAAGAATTATGGCCTAAAATTGAAATTAAATAACTAAATCAATAACTTATTTCATTCTTAGAGGATGCTAGACACAAAAGGCCACATATTATCTGATTTCATTTATATAAGATATTCAAAATAGGCAAATTCATACAGACAGAAAGAATACTGGTAGTTTTTAGAGGTTTGGGGAGTGGAAATGGGGAATGTCTGCTCATTTGGGGGATTAATGAAAATGTTGTAAAATTAGTTAATGGTTATAATCACACAGTTTTGTTTACTGCTGAATTCCTTGCCCACATAATAGATGCTTAATAAATATTTATTGAATGAATAAATTTACTGAGTACTTTTAGCACACAGTCTGTGCTCAATGCTAGACATACATTGATGAGCAAGACCAACACTGTTTCCTGCAAGGAGCTTACTAACCAATTAAAAAAGGCAGGAAATCAAACATATACTTACAATAATGAATGATGAAAGTAATGGGACCTAAATGACTGATGAGACAAGGAAAGCCTCTTGGGAAAAGTAATGTTGAAACTGTGAGAAGAAAAGAGGGCTAATGTAATAGCAACATGTAAAGGGCAGGCAGAGAAAAAGGAATCAATAGAGCTAACAGAGAAGTAGTAGTGCAAGAGAAGGAAGGAGAACTAGAAAGGCATGGTACTATAGAAGACAAGGAAGGAATCTAAAAAAATAAAGTCAACTGTGCCCAATACTACAGAGATGCCATGTCAGTTAAAGACTGAGAATTCAGGGGACTTGGCACTTAGGAGGCTATTGGTGACCCTTGACAGAATATAAGTTTGACATTATTTAAGTTTTTATCATTTTACACACTGTTTTAAATGGTAGATAAAAAAGTTATGCTATTTTCACCTCAGAGAGGTAGAGGCTTCTGGGAAGAGAAAGCGGCTTACTTAGGGTTATTTTGAGGTAAAAACAAGTGTCAATCTAGCTTCAACTCTAAGGAAATCTATTAATCACAAGACTACCAAGAAAATATAGAACACAAAGATTTTCATTATGGCAAGCAGTCCTTTTGATATTAACACTCATAAATTTTATAAAGATAGTATGGTAGATTGAATTGTGTACCCAAGTTTGAACATGTTCCTGTCCACATTTTGTAGATGTAGACCCATTGGAAATAAAAGCTCTTCAGTATGTTAGTTCAGTTAAATTGTGTCCCAACTGAATCAGGTTGGGTTTTAATCCAGATTACTGGAGTCCTTTATAAGCAGAATAAAAGTCAGCCTGAGAGAGAAGCCACAGGGAACACCAGAAGCCAGAAGTCAATGGAACCCAGAGGAAAAAGGAGAAGACATTTCCATGTCATTGTCATGTGATGGAAAAGCCAAGGAACCCCAAATATTGCCAGCCAGCCAAAAGGTCTGCCCCGGAGGAAGCAAGCCTCTGAAACCACGAGCCAATAAATTCTAGTTGTTAAGCCAACCCACTGTAAGGTATTTCAGCAGCTAGAAAACTAAAACAAGTAGTATATACTGCTTATTCTTTTTAGAATGCTCTACATGCCCCTAATCCTAGTAAACTCCTATTTATCCTTTAAAACTTAACTTTTATGTCATTTCTTCCTCCAAGCTTTCACTGACCTCCTAGAG
This sequence comes from Tolypeutes matacus, assembly GCA_026826555.1. Taxonomy (NCBI): domain Eukaryota; kingdom Metazoa; phylum Chordata; class Mammalia; order Cingulata; family Chlamyphoridae; genus Tolypeutes; species Tolypeutes matacus. The sequence continues at coordinate 42,143,396 of JAKSZT010054215.1, forward strand.
TTAAGCGCCTTTTATTACAGTAAATACTCTATAGCTAAAATTATTGATTAAATATATAATAGTACAATTATTAAAAAAATGTTCTTTCATCAATTGTAATAAATGTACCACACTAATGCAAGGTGTTAATAATAGGGTGGTATATGGGAATGCTGTATTTTATGCATGGGTTTCTGTAAACCTACCACTTCTCTGCTTAAAGAAAATTAAAGATAATTTTCCATTTCGAAGAAATTTCCATTTCATAGAAAGCAGTGTGTAACAGTGAAGGGCCAGTATCCAGCTGGCAAGAGAAGAGAATGTGCAGGGGCAGGCAGCCAGCCAGGGACACCAAGGCATGGAACACGGTAGATGCAGTCTCATCCCCAGGCACTAGAAGGAAATAGGGGCATGGCTCACTGAGACTCAGAAGAGATGGACCCAGCGGGGAGGATGAGCTGAGACCTTTTCTCTGGTCTGGAGCAGATATTGTGGACCAAGGCTCTCAGGGTATTGGATTCCTGATCTAGAATAGGCCACAGCTAGTAGAGAGTATCAGGCCCAGAACAAGCTCTTGGGGGATCTCAAGCAAAAAAAAAAAATTATACAGTTAAAATTATTTGATAATATCACTATCACCTGAAATGGACTATGTTGTCCTGGAAATCATAGTATATTAATCTTGGTATCTTTCTAGCACATAGTAGGCACTTCATAAATGTTAGAGGAATGAAAAAAGGAGTAAAAGTAAAGAAGCTCTTATTGAATTTCATGTTAGTTTTGGGTTTAGAACTGAAACAAACCACAGACAGATTATGTAGTCTTTTAAACTAGACAAGAGGATGCCTAAAAATACTGAATCACTAAAAATTTTAAATAGTTCTGTTCTGACCTCATATTTTCCCATCTTGAAACAAATGTGGTTTCTGACCATGTCATATTTCTTACCCCACAATCATTTTCTTTCCCCCCCCTCTTAAAAAATGAACAGGGAGCAGATGTGGCTCAAACAATTGGGCGCCCACCTCCCACATGGGAAGTCCTGGGTTTGGTTCCTGTGCCTCCTAAAAAAGACAAGCAGATGCCACAATGAGCAGATGCCGCAACAAGCAGATGCAGCAACCACTGCAACTGCTGCAACCAGCAGACAACGCAATCAGCAGGGACAGAAGTGGCTCAAGTGATTGGGCACTCGCCTCTCACATGGGAGGTCCCAGGTTTGGTTCCCGGTGCCTCCTAAAAGACAACGAGCAGACAGATGAGGGAGTCATTTTGGGTGGGAGAGAGGGAATAAAAAAAAAAAAACACATTTTCTGAGATTAAAACAAAAGAATCTGGGATCTAAATTATATATCTACTTTGGTACACAATGATAACCTATGCAGTTCAAAATGGATTGCTGACAAAAGAAAAATTGGTATCAAGATTAACTGGTTAGCAGAGCTAGGCAAGAATTTTACATGAATGTTCACATCCTTTTATTAAGACATGATCTGTGCTGGAGTACAATCCACTAATTCAAGTCTGAAATTTCCCATTTAATTAAAAGAGAATTTCTTGGCAAATATGTGCAAGGCCACAGTGTTTTCTAGTTTCCTGATGAAAGTAATTTTTTGGGTAGGGGAACAAACAACTTCAAAATAAACGGGAAAGAAAACTAAAGGTTCTTAAGACTTAAAGGAAAAGAGTCAACTCTCCTTCCAGTGTCTTCTGGACTCTACACGTTCTGCTTGAACAACAACAAAAAATGAGCTATGGAGACATATCTAATTACAAGTGTTTAACCCTTTTAGAGTTTTCTAAGCATTACAATCCCTACCTTGATACTAGTTTCTTACAGAGTTGCCAAAGAAATTGGGGCAGAACAGGCTTGGGACTAAAAGGCGTTAGATTTTATCCCTTACTCAGATCATTAGATCCAGTGGTTTTCCAGGAAAGCACTTACACAACAGAGACCCAAGGTTTATTTCTCCAGCCTTAACTGTAATGACACTTATTTAAAAATCCATATACAAATATCCTAAAAAGCAAGTTATTAATGTGCCAGATTTATTAGAAGTTTTATATGCTCTTTAGATGCTTTTCACATAATACTTTGAGAATATACATTTTCAAGCATTCACTAGATGTTAAACACAAGGTTGAAAAAACATTCTATTCAAAGTCATGCATTTTCTCTTGCTTGTAACCTGCTTAAAAATGTATCTTTTGTTCCAGATAGATCCAAAGGAGAAAAATTTCCCCCATTTGGAAAGACTGCTTTAAATCAGCCTTTTGGGTTACAGAAACTAGACTAGAATAGTAGGAGAAAAAGCTGTCATTCTTACCATTACCACCTTCACTAGAAGTTATTTTACAAGGTGAACTGCAAAACAATAACACTTGAAAATTCCCAATTTCAAAAAGGGCAAATTCCTGACAATACAGACCACTGAACATAGTCTAAACATTAAGCTCTCTAGACCCTGAAAGTCCATCAAGTGAAGCTGTCTGTATAATGCTTTATAAAGCAGAACTAAACATACTAAGCTGGGGTCTCCCTGCTCCAGCCATGAGAACAAGAGGCAAAAATAGAAGCTCCTTAGAGAGAAGTCACCTCATTCTGCTTCCTACATACAAGCAGAAGAGATTCGTTCTTGCCTTAAAATAAGTATAATACTCTTTGAGCTATCTATTTCAATATATATGACTAATGTTCAGTCTTATATATTGTCTGATTCAGTAGGTCTGAGGTAGGATGCAAAATTCTGCATTTCAAACAAGCTTTGGAGTAAGGCTGATGTTACTGGTCTGTGGACCACACTTTTAGTGCACATATCATCACTAAATACCCTTCTTCATATCAATGTGAGGAGGCCCACCATCCTCCTTTTACTGAAGTGTAACACAATATTGGACTCCTTTGCTTCCTTCCTTTAAGACATGCTTGGAATATGGTTTTCTTCCCCCTCTTTTAGTCAACTGTTTTTCTTTTAAAAAGAAGCAAGTAGAAAGTAAAATATGAGATGAGAAATGACCCACTTTCTTCTTTCAAAGGAAGCAGTCTAGATTTTCAGAGCAGTATATAACACTTCTATTGTGACTGACTACTGAAGTAATACTAATTGGCAAATAGTACATGTAGGGTTTGTGAATTTAGAGAGGGGCAAGAGTCCATGAAAAAAATAATGTACCAGATTTTCTGTCTTCTATTTTCAGATGGATATCTACCCTCTACCTTGCCCAAACAGACTTTTTTTTTTAAAGATTTATTTTATTTTTATTTATTTCTCCCCCCGCCCCATTGTTTACACTTGCTGTCTGCTTGTTTTCTTTTTAGGAGGCACCAGGAACTGAACCTGGGCCTCCCATGTGGGAGGGAGGCGCCTAATCATTTGTGCCACCTCCGCTCCATTTTGTTGTGTCTCTCAATGTGTTTCCTCGCTGTGTCTCTTGGTTGTGTCATCTTGTTGCATCAGCTTGCCGCACCAGCCCATCGTGTCAGCTCGCTGTCTTGCTCGTCTTCTTTAGGAGGCACCGGGAACCTAACCCAGGACCTCCCATGTGGTAGGCAGGAGCCCAGCTGCTTGAGGCACATCCACTTCCCCAAACACAGACATTTAAGGCAAATTTTACAGTACAATTTCTGACTGCAGTTTAATAGTACCAGACCATCAGTTGTAGCCTTGAGAAGCAGCACTCTCACCAGAGTTGTGTGTACTTTTTAATGCAGTATGAAAGTATGAACCAACATTAATCATTCTGCATGAAAAGCAAATTCCACAAAAACCATGCATAGGTAGAGTGAAAAGGAGAGTTCTTGTAGAATAGGATCACATCTAATACTTTAAGTTTAAATTGCAAAAAGTAATAGGAATATCTCATTTCATGCATCTTTAAAATGACTGAAGCTACTGCTCACAAATGTAACTTATTGCTCAGAGAAAAATTAAGTAACGTCTATGTGGGGGTTTATTATCTAAATTCAGTCAATACTGCAAAGACTGAAGGTAGAAAGCATTTTATGAACAATTTCACTTCACTGGGTCCTAATATAAATGAATTTATGTAGATGGCTTAGCAGAGTGATATTAAAGAAACTGGTAAAGAATCAGATTTTTTGCCTGACCCTCCACTCAAGGAACGCTATAGAAGAATAACACAAAACATTTGGAGAAAAAAGTTTTACAGTGTCATTAAAATCAAGGAGCTAAGTTTTGACTTACTATTTTAACACTATTTACTACTAGATAAATTAATATAAGAAGCAATATTTAAAAGAACTACTCACGAGGCCTAGGTCTTTCCCATAAATACTTAACAATAGAGAACTAGACCAATTATAAAGTTCAAAAGTAATGAACAGAATAGTTAATGCCTATGATTTTTGTTCTATTTTTTCCCTTGTTTCAAATGTTTTAAACAGTTCTAATAAGAGGCAGAAACTTATCATAGTTACTGTCTGTCTAGTGGTGACTTTTCTTAAAAATAAGTCTCAGCTAAATCAATTCATCCGTTTCTGCATTAGAAGGAAGGAAAATGTCCTCTTTTGGACTAAGGTAAAGTTAGCATGATGTGTTAGAAAATTAAGGCAATATTAGTAGTCAGGAAAAAAATTAAAAATAAAAGTAAAATAAGTACAATGAAAGTTCCAATTCCAGACAAGATGGAGTAGATACACTTCTCCCTATTCCTCTCATTAAATATAGCTTAAAAAAACCCTTGTCATCATATATAAAAAAATATATAAGAAAAGTTTAAAAGGTAGTAGAAGGCAGACTAGCTAGGGGCCTCAGAAACCATAGGACCACACAATGGTAAGCTGCCTGGTTTTGCTTTTGCCTCAAATATCCCATGCTGGGTGCTGGAGAAGCTGGCAATCCAGAAATGCTAATAGGCACTGACAAAAAGAAAAAAGAAAGAAAGGAAAAAAATAATAACAAAACAAAACAAAACAAAACCAAAACAGCAGCAGCAGCAAAAAACCACAAGAGATACTGTTCTCTCTAGCCAAAGGAAAAGCAAAGGGAAGCCTAGAAAGACAGAAAACTTTCATATAATAATTGCCTTACTCCAGACAAACACCATGGAAAAAACTGGAACCTCACCCTCATCTCTATCAGCAAAAGCTGAGTGAAGAGTCTAGACTTCTACCCTGGCCCAACTGTGTGGTATCAGAGAAGGCTGAGAGGGTAGCCAGGATTTTAATCCTCACCTGGAGATAACAATACCCTCTCCCACCTCCCAGCCACTGTGATATAAGCAGAGGGTTAATGGGGAACTTCCAGTCCCACCCAAGTTTAATGCGGCATCTCTCCTTGCTTGTGTGACAGTAGTCAGGCAGGGTTCCCCTTTCCCCCACTGGTGCAAACAGAGGAGTTCTGCTAAAAGAAAATAGATGATTTAAATAAGATAAAATTTCAAGGATACAATTGAAAATCACTTGCCACATCAAGAGCAAGGGCAATCTCAATTTGGATGAAAAAAAGACAATCAGCAAATGCCAACATCAAAATGACAGATGTTGGAATTATTTGACAAGGATTTAAAGCAGCCATTATAAAATGCTTACATGAGCAATTTGAACACACTTGAAACAAATGAAAAAAACAACAACAACAAAGTCTCAGCAAAGAACTAGAAGACATAAAAAAAGAACTGAAAAATACAATAAACAAAATAAAAAGCTTCCTGGATGGGCTCTAAAAAAAGAATGGCGAGGACATGGGAAAGAATTTTGAAGACAGGATAACAGAAATTAGCCAATCTGAACAACAGAGAGAAAATAATAAGAAAGAAAGGAAAAAACAAAATTCTCAGAGACCTAAGGGATTATTAACAAAAGATCCAATATTTGCATCATCAGAGTCACAGAAGGAGAGCAGAAAGAGGGTTAGGCTGGAAAAGTATTCTCAGAAATGGGTGAAACTTCCCCAAATTTGGCAAGAGACATAAATCTATAAAGAAGCTGAGTAAATCCCAAACAATGTAAACTCAAAGAAATCAATAACAAGACACATCAAAATCAAACTTCAGAAAACTAAAGACAGAGAAAAATCTTGTAAACAGTGAGAGAGAAATGGTACCTTATTTAAAAAGGCAAAGCAATTTGAATGATAGTAGATTTCTCATCAGAAAACATGGAAGTCAACATTTTCCCACTGCTGCAAGAAAAGAACTGTCAACTCAGAATTCTATATCAAGCAAAAATATACTTCAGAAATGAAGAGGAAATTAAGACATTCTTAGATGAAGGGCAACTGAGAGAATTTATTGCCAGAAGATTTATTCTAAAAGAATGACTAAAGGAAATTCTCTCAACAGGGGGAAGTGATAAAGGAAGGAACCTTGGAACATGAGTATATTAGTCTCCCTGCTGCTAAAACAAATACCTTACAATGGGTTGGCTTAAACAACACAAGGCCCATGTTTTTAAGTCTAGGTGAAGTCCAAAATCAGGGTGTCAGCAAGATGATACTTTCTTCCTGTGGCGTTCTGCGGCTGGTTACTAAAGATCTTTGTGTTCCTGCCTTTCCTGTCATATGGTAACGAACATGAAAATGTCCTCTCCCTACTCTTCTGGGTTCCATTAGCTTCTTGCTTCATGTAGCTTTCTCTCTTCTGTATACAATTTCCTTTGCTTACAAGGATTTTAGCCATATTGGATTAAGGCCTACCCTCATTCAGACTGGACCCACCTTAACTGAGAACAACTTCAAAGGTCCTATTTACAAATGGTTTCACGCTCACAGAACCAGGGGTTGGGACTTGAACATGCTTTTTGTGGGAGACATAATCCAATCCCCAACAATCAAAAAGGAAGAAAAAAACAGAAAAAGTACAAATATGGGTAAATAAAATAGATTTGTTTTCTCCTCTTGAGCTTTTTAAGTTGTGCTTGACAGCTGAAATAAAAATTATATTTTCTAATGTGGATAAAGAAAAAAATACATACAATGGATTAACTATGGAGTAATAGCTAAAGCAAGTTGCGTCTGGAAGCAAACAATTCACTCTTTTTTTCTTTTTTTTAAGTACACCCTATTTCACTGAAAAGGCAAATGGGAAAACATGAACTTGTTAAATACCCCTAACTTCCCTCACAACTCCCATCTCGAAAAGTTATTCCCTCAGGTCTTGGTACTCAATAAATATTGAATGAATGAATAAGTGAATAAATGAATAAATGAATGAATGCTTTCTAAGACAAATCTCTGTGTTCCTGATTCACCCTCCTCTATATCATTCAGGACACTGGCCCATAAATTATTCTTTTTCTCTCATGATCTCAATAGCTTTTGACTCCTTCCCATAAGCCTTCAAAGAAAAGTAAAATTTCTTCTTTTTTCTCAACTGGTATCAATAAGACTACACTAACGTAACTTTAATTCTATTTTCTAATACCCAAATGAATTGTATTCTAGTTCCATCTATACCATTTGTGTAATATTGTATAAAAACGACTGGAAAGCAATGAAAAATCCTAACTTCTCACAATGGCCAAAATCACTGATATGACAGATCATAGAGACTACAGGCACTACATTAGTTTAGTGGATTTAGATTTTCAATGATCAAGCAGTTTATATGTATCTTCCCCCTAGTTTAGATAATGGCTCTGAAATACATAGACTTTATAGAATAATAGGCTGTATTTTAAGATATGCAGATCACCAGGTGGGAATCAGCAGATATCTGTGCTGAGCAAACCAAGAAGGAAGATTTAATAATGAAAATTAGTTGTATATTTAAATAAATACTACTAACAAAATTTTAGTTCCTTTACTCAAGGCAAATCTATGTTTTTAACAAAAGATATATCCAAAGTTGGACTACAATGACCTTTACACCAAAGGTAGGTACTAATTATTATCTGACACTTGAACAGCCCTAAACAGACAAGGCAGGCTCTCTCTACATTCTTTGCCATGGCACATTGATGGCTCCTTCAATTCAAACAAAAGGGTTTTATGTAAAGATGCTGATGGGCCATGATGCCTATATCCAGTGAGTAGTCTGTGAAGCACTGTACCAAGTACTGATAAGGTTCAGGAAACAAAATCTGCTTTGGCACCATTTCTAGGACTACCTCCTGAAATAAAGTTTGTGGAATATTCTATTTTTAGAAAATACTAGAGAATTTTTAAATTTATGTAGTTTTCAATCTAATTGCCAGTTAAGTCTTCCCTTAATAAAATGGAGTCAACGTAATTTAGGTAAACACATTCACTCCCCAGAAAAGACACAATCTCTTAGCAATATGCTCCAATTTCTAGCACACACAGGAAGTTGATTAAAACTGAAACACAAGCTGCAATGAACAGCACAAGAGTAAGCCACAGTAAGGGTTACTCCTACCACTAAAAATTATTCTGGTTTTGTTGTGTGTTCCCATGATATAGATAGATAGATAACAAATTAAAACAAATAAAAGTAACAATGCATAATTTAGCTGTTTTTTTCCTACCCAATTGCTTATAAATGTAACCATAAAATGGTAATAATCTATCATTTGTGCAGCTGCAAAACTGAGAAAAGCTCTGACTGGTCAATGATGCTGTGAAATGTGAACCTACTACGCCCCCTGGTGCCCATGGAACTGAATTGCAATAAAATAAAATTGCAATAAAATAAAAAGATCCATTTTTCCAGTAAAGTGGGAAATTTCATATAAAGTAGATTCTGCTATAACACTTGTTTTAAAAACACAAATTCTTCCAATGAAATCTATAATTCAGAAATAATTTGAGCATAACAAATTTTGCGTATGAGAAACATTAGGTGCATGGAGAAAATTGTATTCAGCTGACCCGAGAAGGCATACACTAAATGAGCAAGTATATACATACACATACACTTCAAACATCTACCAGCTACCTCAGTTCACCGTGTGTTATGAGCTACACTTTTCCACATCTGGTGTTACAACTTTGACTGGATTTCAGATATCCGTCTTTCCACCAATGTGTGTAACTCACAAGGGCAACCCTTTTGATGTCTAATTCCACAAGCACACTTTGGGATTTTTCAAGGTAAATTGCCATAATTATTATAATATTTATGTACTTCTTAATCATTTAATATGTGTAAAACTGTGCTACCGTTTTTATTAGGTTCCTATCTTTTATTTATGTTGGACTGATGAAGTTTTTGAGTATTGTATCCCTAAACTCATTTTTTCCATAAGCCCTATATGGGGTTTGGGGACATAATTTTGCACAGGGCAGTGATTTTTTTTTTTTTAGGGATGCATATGCCACATTATAGCAGAATAATTTTAAATATTAAAATTTAAATGCTTTTGTTATATTTGTATATAGAGCAAGAGTAATTATGAACAAACATCTAAATTTTGTAACTTTAAAAAATGTGTTTTTTGTGTTTATTTCCATGAGAGTATTAGCGACTTTTTCCTTTTTGAAAGACTCTCTCCTCAGTTATAGACTTTTAAGAATTCAGAAGGAAAAAAAATACACACATACACACAGTAAAAACTGCTATTTTTCCCAATCAAGCTATTAGTCATATCAAATAGCTTGTGCCCCTGCTCTAATTTGATAACCAAGGACTTCAGAAATCGCAGGTGAATAAAGGTTCAACTGGCTCGGAAAACGGTCAAGATGATTCCTTGTTTTATATTCATAACAAAATCTGAATTAGCCAAATAGTTGTTAGAAAAACAAGCAATCTACTAAGGAGAGAGAATGGGGTTCAAGATAAAATACAAACAGGCCAAGGAGCTGTTCTGACTAATGATGAAAACAATTTCCTATTAAGTTTTCCACTTTTCTGAAAAATAACTAGCATTACGTTCAGATAAACGAGAAGTCACAATAACACCTTTAGAAATTCATAATCCTTAACTCAGGATTACTACATAAAAAAAAGCAAGTTTTGTAAATTACATACTTGTTCAAAATACACATCAACATTAGCATTTTGTCTACACTGGGTTTAACTTTTCCACATTATCAATCTGCCATAAATACAGAAAAGATTATTGTTAGGAAGTCTAAAAGTGTGATCCACCAACAGCAGCATCAGTATTATCTAAGAGCTTGTAAAAAGTGCAAAATCCTCGGTCCCACTCCAGATGTGAATCAAGCCTGCATTTTATCGAGCTGCTCTGGTGACTGGTGTGCACATTAAAGTCTGAGGAGCCCTGGTGAAAAGCACTGGTCTGAAATACTATAACAAAGTTCTAGGTTGCATTTCTGCCTATCTTAGACTTCATATAGCTAAGAAAAGCAGCTTCCCTGTCCCCATCAAAGTCATAACTTTTTTTCTTACAATGAATTAACTGGAATGGGCTTCTTTTTTTTTTTTTTTTTACTTTTTAAATACTGTTTTGTCAGTTGTTCTATCCTGTTAGAATACAATCTGTTTGGAAAATATTAGGTAACAAACTTTCAAATATTTCTCTTCTGAAATATATCTGGGATAAAACTGATTAAATATGACTAAATATTAATTCCTAAAAGAGCAGAGTTTTATATATAAAGATATAACAATACATATTTTTTCATATATAGATGAAAAGCAGCAAACATTTGTGCAATAAAAACCCTAGAAACTCACTGCGATATCACATGCCTAGGACATATTTCATTAATTACACATAAAAATAAAAGCTCCAGAAACTTAACATTTTCTTTTCTAATTGCATATAAAGGCACCAAACTAAGTATCCTGTTTACAGTGAATTAAAACCCATAGAGGGAAAGTTTTAATACTGGCATCTTTATAAGATTGATGGTGATAGGACTATTTATCAGAGTTTCACTGAAAACCCTATGCCCTGCTTTAATACTTATTACCATACAATTTAAGATACCAGGCACCCAGGAATTCTCTCATAAAATGGCTCATGTTCTCTCAAGCTATCTCCAATCTCCTGATATGCACAAAGTATATAGTTGACATAGACTAATCTGGCTGTTTCATTAGGATAAGGACCTGCAAAGCACTGAGAGGAATAACTGCTCCTCCCCTACCTGATCTACTTGTTATAAACCCATTGTGTATATTGTACATGGTAATGGACTAAGTGCTAGAATTCTAGGGAAAGATGGGCCTCCTATAAAAATATACAACAATAACAACAAAAACTAACATGAACCCAAACCAAACACAAACCAATATCCCCACTAACTATTATGGGTATCAGAAATGAAGTTGGCAAAAATAGCACTGTTCATGCAGCTTTAACAAGAGAAGGGAAAATACCCTTGTTCCTTAAGATAAATGATGAAAGGTTTATATCAAAGGAGTTCCAAATTTGCTGCTTTTGTTAAGTGACTTCAGGTCTGTGTAGAAGGGGAAGGAGGAAAAGGGAGGAGAGTAGCATAAAGGAAAATTGTAGCAAGGAGGGAAAATATGCTCAGATAAACATAATGATCAATAATGGCTAACCAAGAACAAACAAAAATGCAAAAATAAAACAAAATGGAAAAAAAAGTTCTTACTTCACTGGGAGGACTATTATACTTTTGCTTTCCTCACAAAGGATACACAGTTTCGAACTGAAATGTTTTATCACACAAATGAATGTTAGACACAAGTATTAAAGATCAAAGCAGTAAGACAGGAAAAAGAAAACCAGGTAATAAAAGCATACAGATATAGATGAAGACAGAAAAGGGGATCTGTTTGGACCTAGAGATCTCATTTTGAATAGATGATTTCCACCCAAACTTCGGTGAACTTTTTCTGTAAAAGGCCAAGCAGTAAGTATTTTGTGTTTTGCAGGCCATACAGTCTCCCACAATTATCCAACTCTGACATTGTAATGCAAAAGTAGCCATACAGAATATGTAACTGAATAAGTGTGCCTGTGTTCCAATAAAACTTAACTTACAAAAACAGGCAGTAACCTGGATTTGTCCTGTGGACTGTAGTTTGCCACCCACTGCTCTATCCTAGCTGAGAACTGTAAAGACTATGGCCGTAACATTTCTGGGGTGTCCATGAGAAATGGGCTGAAGAAATGACGAGTAAGAATTGCTTGGTCCCAGGCAAGGAGATTATCTCTAAGATCACTGTGACTGTCTGGTTTTCCTACTCTAGGAAATAATAATCAATTGGCAGGGAAATAGATCTTGAATATTTGAGCATCCTGAAAGCTTTCTACAGGGCTAAACAATGGGGACTTTTGAATTTGTTAGCATGTTTCTATCTGATTTTTGGTAGAGATAGGAAGAATGATTCCTTATTTGTGGGCAGAAACTTGAAACCAGTGCCAGGGAAAGATAATGTTGGAGTTCCAATAAAAAGCTGTATCAAATCCAAATGACTGAGGCACAGAAATTAGGAAAACCTTGCAAAAACTGAAAAAAGGGAAGATACCCAATTTATCCTTTTCCCTCATCTGCACTGTAAATCATAAATCTCCTTACTTATTCTAGAACCCTCAATTTCTGACTGAGTTTCTGCGGCTCTACTAGGTGAAGTCTGTGAGTCTGTCCTTCTTAAGGTAAAAAGACCATTGAAAACAGCATGAAAAAACACCTAGAACAATAAAACATATATACCGGGGTGTTGAAAAATCCAAGGACAAATATATTTTCATCATCTATACACTGATTAACAAGTGGAATTTGAAACCAGTCCCCATCTTCTAGTAATTCCTCAAGCAAAAGGAATAGCACATAATACAGAGCCCCTCAGTTTTGTTTCTTTGTTTTTTTACCTGAAAGCAAATACCTCAGAATATTAGTGATAGAGCTACTTTGTCACTCTTAGTGTTGAATTTCATTTCTCTTTCAGGGCTTCAGGTAAAAACAACAAATATCAGTTACAGAAATATTTGAATAAAATCTCAAACTTTTCTAGTGCAAATCTAAGGACTGATTACAGGAGATGAATTGAGGTACTTAATATATTCTTTTAAATAAAGATAATAAAAGTGTTATAAGCTTACTTTCTATAAAAACTAACTTCTTTTACTTAACTTATATATTTTTTCCTCTACTATCCCTTGAAAATATAAAGCAAAGTAATAGACTAGGTAGAACTACAGATAGAAAGTATGAGAAAGGCCATTACATTTAAGGAATGTGGTTTAAATCTTCTATAAATGATTTTGTTAAATTATACATCATACTTTCTGGGTAATATAATATGCAAAGTGGAATTCTGATAGAACAAAAACATTCTTATGCAGAATATATAAAAGTAAATTGTTAAATGTTAAAACTAAAATTAAAAAAATAAAATAGCTAAGCCTGGTAATTTTCAAAAATTTACATCACAGCACATGTTCTTTAAAGCAAAGAACAGCAAAAATATTTTTTTTAAAAGTACATTACTGACCATTTTACTCGTAGTTTAAAATAAAAGTTCGAGAATTCTAAAAGTCAGAGAAAAAAATCTTCAAATATAGGATAGAACTAAGCTACCTTAAGAATGATGCAAACTAGAACTGGAAGTTCTCTCACTATTTACAAAGAAAAAGGCCAGGATGCCTAGAGCTGTCCTAAAAATCTAAATGCTAGCTAAAACTTTACTTATTCACTGTATGAGCTCTTTACCCATTTGTTTGTTTGTTTTCATTGGATTGATGTTCAGTAAAAGAGAAATTCAAGGTGACAGTCTCAGTGACTGTTCTACTTTTGAATTATTTGCAAACAGTGGAGGAATATACTAAATGACAAAAATAAAGCCAGTATGTAGCAAAAAACTGGTAACTGTGAAAAAGTATAGAGCCCTGAGCTTGAAAACAAAGATTTTTTTTACTTTACTACACATAAATATTATGAATTACTATGAAATTATGCAGAATTGTTATAGAATTAATGCTATACCCTAATGTTCAGATTCATTTAAAATGACATACTCTTTATTCATCTTATAGTTAAAATAGAAGAAATAAAGGCAAAAATGAGTGGCCATTGCACTTTCATATGATTTAATCAACAAGTAAAATATATAAAGTGAATCCTGTGGTTAGATGCAGAACATGACAGGAGGTCCATTCTTCTAATATTACAGAATCAAAGCATCTTGGTGCATGACTTAGCCTCATTATAACCGAATACTTTATAACATCTCTTTGTAGTACTCAAATTGCATTTTAAAGAATATGTGTCTATTCATCCATTTCAGCACTGCTACTATGATTTTAACAAAACTACTGTTGGTTTGAAATTAGAAAAGTCAAGTCTAAAACGTGAAGTGTTTCTACTTGAATTATAGAACTCATCTATCAAAGCCATATCATAATTATAATGGAGATCCACCTTGCTTTTTAAAAATTTTATAAGACTAAATATATTCAATACCCTAGTAAAAGTTTTGATTATAAGTATCCAACAGTATAAAAAGTACACAACAGATTTGTGAATTTCTAATATAATAATATAAAGTGCATGACTACATACAGTACATCCTATAGGCAAAGAAAGGTGGAAGGGGAAAAAGAAGACTGTTGTTGAGGCCTAGTACACAAGTATAGATGATCCATATCATAGTATATTCTATCACCAATACAGCAGTCAAAATGTACAAAAGAACCCCAAAAACATTTCAAATATAATACAGGAAGAAGATGGTAATGGCTGGGACTCTTGTAATACACCTCAAAGACTATGAGAGAGTCGACCCAACTTGCTGTGTAGTCTGTGCATTTGGTGGCATATAGCATGTAGGTTTTTCCAAAAGGAAGAAAGTTTAGATTAAGAACTATAAAAGTACAGGGTGCCTGTAAAAATGGGTCACTCCTTGTTATTTATACTACCCAATATTTAAAATCCAGTTTAAAAAATAAGCACTGAGTCATGTTATTAAAAGGTAGGCAAAAATGTTCCTCCCTCATGAAAAATCTGTACTGGTAATATTTTTTTTTCCGTGAAATTTTAGAAATGAGGCAATGAGAGTACTTTGGTTTGGATTTAAGTGAGAGGCTTTTAAGAGAAATTTTAGAATTGAAGAGCTTCATGTTCAGGATTTATTTATCACCTACCATGTCAAAGTTCAGAAAGCATGACTAAAAGAAGCCAAACCAACCCACTCAGCATAAACACACATCTCTTTTCTTCTAGTAGAATTTTACATTAAATGTAGTGAAAAGAAAAAAAAACCCTAATAAGTTAAAACAAGTCAAACACCCACTCTACACAGATAAAACCTTCACAAAGGTCACCTTAAGTAATCCAGAGCTAAAACTGAATTCTGCAAATTTTCAATTTTAAGTCACAGTCATATAACGCAAACAAAAGCAATTATATACACACTCGGTAAGCCCTCTAAGAAATGTGCCCCAAGAAGCATTAGCCTTTGTTTTGTGCCATCTTGAAGTCTTTATTTTCAGAGAGTCTAAGGTTTTTAATAGTGTGTGTCCTCTACCATGTGGTCATGCTCTGGTACTATTAATATAGGGTTGCTGATCCTGAAGCCTTGCCATTTCCCCAAGAGGAGCTATGATTCTGCTTTAGAAGTTTCATATAAATTAAAATCTTTATAAAATATTAATATGGAGAGGGTGACACAGGATGCAACATATACAGTTACCTCTCTGTATATTTAGTAATTACTTTCTCTTTCAAGGTATTTGCACCAGAAAGCTTAGTCTGTCCTTAACATTACAGGTTTGAACCATCGAACATTGGCAAGACCTTAATATTTCAAAATTATTAACAAATACCTCTGGCAGCAAGTTCAAGTTACTGAGTTATGAAAAATTTACTATCATGAGGGAAAACAAGTTAGTCAGCCATCTTAAAAAATGCCCCAACCACTGCTACTCAACCATGCTGCTTTTTAAAGTGTAGAAAGTTTCAAGAGAATGTCAGTCCCACACTAACAATGAGACAGAAACAAAAATCTGCAAAATATAACTTTTTTAAGTTCACCAGAGAGTTAGGGTCACGAGGGAACCAGGTGAAATGAGTTCCAAAGGGTGACAAAAGCCTCTCTGGAGAAACAAAGCATACAAAATCTTTTACTTTTAACAGAGCACAGAGGAAGAGGTAGCCATCCTAAAGGCCCAAATGTGGGGCTAGTATGACGATTTAGAAATCCCTGGGAGCATCAGACACATGAGAAGCATGCCTGTCACTCCCTAGCTCTTTTTCACAAGCCTCTACCAGGTGATTATGAAAAATAATGGGGGCAGAGCAAGAACTCTGAGAGAGTCCCTCTCAATGGTACATATGAATAAAACTCCACCCACTTCTCTGATCATTCTCTCATAGAAAGCAAAACTGAGAAGCTAGAAGCTGCTAGAGAAGGTGGGGAAACACTCCTGCCCTACCTACCCCCAGGGACCACGAAAAATCTGCCATTACTCCAGGACCCACGCTAAGCACAAGGTAACAGCAGCCCAATTCTGGAATAGTTTTTAGTCTGGTTCACTGACAATAATAATGAAATCCAAACCTGTTTCAACTACTGACTAGAATGACTCAGGTTGCACACTAGCTTCCTGATTGATAGAAGTATCCACTTCTGAGCATAAATACTATTTACTACAGTCTTTACCATTCCTTAAGAACAATGTCAGGTATTAAATTTTAAAAATATGAAACAGAAAAGCAAGAAAAAGAAAACCCAATATTCAACAAATAAAGTAGTTAACAAAACCAGACTCAGAAATGGCCCAGATATTGAAATAATAGACAGGAACTTTAAAGTAATTATGTAAAAAGATTTAGTGAAAAAGACTGACACAGGCACAAATAGATGGGGGGTGTTTAGCAAAGGGAAACTATATATATATAAAGAATCAAATGAAAATGCCTAAAATGAAAAACATAATATAAAGAATGAATTCCTTTAATAGCCTCATCAGCAGTCTGAATGGAGGACAAGAAAGAACCAAAGAACTTGGAAATAAGGCAGCAGAAATTATCCAAACTAAAATACAAGGAAAATAAAAAGAACAGCAAACCCTAGAGTTGTGGCATCATATCAAACACATATAATTGGAACCCCAGAAGTAGACAAGAGAGAGTTGGGGAAGAAGGAATATCTGAAGAGATAATGGTTGAAATGTTTGCAAAATAAGTGAAAGTCAATAACCCACAGAGAAGAAATTAAAATAACTCCAAGCAGGATAAACACACGTGTGCATGTGCACACACACATCTAGATACATCATAGTTAAATTTCTGAAAACCAAAGCAAAAGAAAAATCTTGAAGATATGGGGGGAGAGGCCATTACACACAGAAGAATGAAGAACAACAGTAAAACACCTTTTCAGAAACTATGTAAGTCAGAGGACAATAGAGTGACATTGTTGCATAACACAATAGCAATAATATTCATAGTTATGAGACTCTTGATAATGCCAAACAATAAAAACAACACATATAATTAACACTTATTGAGAGCTTATTACATGTCAGGCACTGTTCTAAGTGTCACAATAACCCTGTGAGGCACAATTAAAAACTCATTTTACAGATGAAGAAACTGAGATTCAAAGAGGTTATATAAATTAGCTGTGACAACAGAAGCTGTGGAATTGGTTTTTCAAATCCCATGCTCTTAATCATTATATCATTCTTCTTTGTTTCCAAAGTAATCAAAACTTTGTCTCTATCCCATTAGGGCACCACAAACAAGTAACTATAAATAACTCTCCTCCTCCACCACCATCACCACCACCACCACCACTATATAAACATACATATCCTGCCTTGTCTGTGCTTCTAAAGTAGAAAGCAACACTTAAATAATGGAGAACAGAAACTTCCTATATCACTACTAGGGTCGGTAGTGAATTTTAGTGCTGTATATACAATTCCTTCTAAATTAGATAAACACTTAGGCAACAGAAAATCTGGACTTTTAACTGTACTATATGTATTTATTTTGGGGTTGATTTACACAAACTTTTTCTTACAAGGGCACTACTATTAGGAATCACTGCTCTTTTCTCTCCTTTAAAGCACGGTAAAAACAATCATATCAAGGAAAAAGTTATTATTATTTCCAAATTGTCTCTGCTCACAACAGGTACATGTTCCAGGCAACAGTTCTGCCAGAGTGTTATTAATTTATTTTAATAAGCTCTTTATTTTCAAATAGTTTTAAATTTACAGGAAAGTTTTAAAGATAGTTCGAAGGGTTCTTATATACACTTTATTCAGTTTTCCTTATTGTTAACATCTTATATTACCATGCTAAAATTGTCACACCTAAGACACCAACATTATTATATTATCATTAACTAACTTCCAGATTTTATTTGGATATCAACTGTTTTTCTATTAATGTCTTTTTTCTGTTGCAGAATTCAATCCAGGGTACCACAGTGCATTTAGTTATCAAGTCTCCTTAGTCTCTTCCAGGCTGTGACAGTTTCTCAGTCCTTGTTTTTCACAGCCTTGATAGTTTTGAGGAGTACTGGTCAGGTTTTTTGTAGAATCCCTCTCAATTTGAGTTTATCTAATGGTTTTCTCATACTCAGACTAGAGTTATGGGTTTTTGTAAAGAATGCCACAGAGGTGAAGTCCCAAATCATCAAGGGGTTCATGATATCCACAAGACATGACTTGTGATATTAACCATTATCACTTTGTTAAAGTAGTGTCTGCCAGGTTTCTCCACTGTAAAGTTACTATTTTTCCCTTTCCATTCTCCATGGTTTGGGTGCAACTAAGTCTAGCCCACCCTCTGGAGTAGAGGATGGAAATTAAGCATCACCTCCAGAAAAAGGGGAGTTATCTACATATGCTACTAGAAATTCTTCTCTGAGAAAGAGTTGTGTATTTTTCCCCATTTGACTAATTTATTTTTTAAGCTACTATTTAATATGGGGGGGGGGGATGAACAGAAAGTAAATTGTTTTAGCTGAGATTTCACACTCTTATGCAAAGCAAAGAGCAAGTCCTTCCTCCACCTTTCAGCCCAACCTTCCTGAAAAGAAACAAATTTAAAATACCACATGTGAGTAAACAATTTCAACCACAGCATCTGTAAAAAATTAACTTTGTTAAAGAAACAAAGAAGATACAAAGTATGCTTTCAGTGGGGGAACATGGAGTAGGATTTGGTCTTCCCATTACTATGTAACCACAGCCACACACACAAGTCTTTTGAGATGGAGGGTGAGAAAAATGGAAGGAGAGGAAGGAGAAGACTGAGTGAAATTGGCATTCTCCTTTCCTATTAATAACACAAAGATGCCTGGTACTGCCGTCTGCTATCAGAAATTACATCTCTAGAGGCCATAGAAGGTATGATAGTCAGTTATGTTAAAATAGCAATTTAAAATTATTCTTCATTAGACTATAAATAATTCTCCATTTCCCAGATAATCTATCCTTCATCCAATCAGTTAGCACCCAGGAAATCCATCCTCTTGAGCAAGTAGCTCCCTTCAAAGTAAATTAATCTTGAAAATGGCTAAGAAACCCCATACCCAGGATACCTGCACCTCAAAAGCTACAAAAGCTGAAGGTTTCAGACAACAACAAAAATAAGATGATGAAGACGAGAAAAACTTTGAGAAAACTGAAAGTAGAAGAAAGAAAAGAGAAGAAGTGGGGAAGAGAGAGATGGAGAACAAAACTAGATGAAATGATTATTACCTACAAAACTAATCATTCCAAAGAAATCATTTGTGAGAAAAAGATAAGAACCAAATTTTTTCAAGACTAAAATGTAATTAGTTTGAACATATCTAAGGGGAAGTGGCCAGTTTTTACAGTATTTTGAGAAAGGAAGGTTCTAAACTTGTTTATTATATACTAGATATGCCAGGAATTAGGTATTTGATCAATGGTGTGCAAAACACCAATATACTCACTCAGCCCAGCTCTTCCTCTTTCTTGGTTCACACCTTCACTATTCCTGCTTATAATTCCAATGAGTCCTCTTAGAATCCCTAGTCTTCTAACAAGGTATGCCTTTATGTCTTGTCTTTACCTAGAATCCTTTCTCCCATTTCCTCACCTTAAATATAGATGTAACCTAAAAGTAATTATAATTCTGTAAACTTGTAAAAAGCTTTAGAGTTTACAAAATACTTATCCTTTAATTCTCTCATTTAATCTTTATAATAATAAAACAATATGGTATATTATCATCTTACAAATAAAGCAAGAGTAACTTACATGCCTGAAGGCTTTATCAGTTCTGGTATTCCCATTGTCCCTTTACAAACTCACCTCCACTTGAAGGTGTGAATTCTCTTGGTGATTCAGCACACGGCTGTTCCTAAAGGTCGCCAAAGACTTCCTGTTCAATAAATCCAATATATGCTTTATGGCTCTCTTACATGACTTCTCTGGAGCACTATCCCTCCTTGAAATGCTAACCTTCTGCAGCTATCTTTGACACTACTCTTTACTAATGTTCTTTTTTTTTTTTTTCCTAGCTACTCCCTCTCATTCTCAATCTAAAGCACTATCTTTTTACACCTCAATAAATGTTGAAGCCTGTCCTTGGCTCATCTATTTTCATGCTACATGCTTTCTCTGGGCAATTTCAACCAAACTCAAAGCTTCAAAAGCCACCTATATTCTGATGATCCCCAGAATACATAATCTGGTTCTGAATTTTACCCTGAATTTCAGACTCTTACTTTGATTAAATTGAGCTTAAGGTGGCCAAAATTAAAGTTAAATTCTTTTTCTCTTTTCAAAATCTGCTTTCCCCCCATATATATCCTGTCCCATCTACCTACATGCCCAAACCAAAAAAATCAAGAGACATCCCAGATTCCGTTAGTTTCCACTACAAATCCTCCTACCAATTCTACCTTTAATTATCTTCCAAATCTGTCTCTTCCTTTCTATCCTCAGTGTCTTGAACTTAGATGAGTCCTCAGTATTCCTCTCATCCAAACTACTAATCTACTTATAAAGTGAGCTCTTGAATGCTAATTTCACCCTCCCAATCTACCATTTATATTGCAGCCAGATTCTTTTAAAACAAATCAGATCAACTCACCAGCCCCACTTTCACTAATCAAAACTAAGCACCCTACCCTCTACCCCAGCTGATAGCCCACAGGGTAAGTTCAGACACCTTTGCCATTCAACACACCCAATGACTTGGACTAAACTTACCCTTCCAGCATCATTTCCTTCCACCTCGTCCTTGCAACTTCCATCTCACTCTTGCAAGCTACACTCTCATCAGATCAAACTTCTGAAGTTTCTTAAACACATTATGACAGCACTGTCATTAGAATTTTCTGTGATGATGTAAATATTCTATATCCACAATGTGTGATATTGTGGCTGCTAGCCACTTGTGGATAACTGGTCACGTGAAAATGTGGCTAGTGTGTCTAAGGTACTGAATTTTTTATTTTATTTTAATTAATTAAAATATAAATAGTCACATGTAGCTAGCTGGCTACCATATTAAACTCTAAATGCAACTCTATGGTCTCTAAATCTCTGTATCTTGGGATATGTTCCTCTGTCTAGAATGTTTTCCTTTTTATCCCTCACTTGCTGGTATGATAATTTCCTACTTATCTTTTAAGTCTTCATTTAAGGACTACTTTTATTTTTTATTTTTATTTTTTTTCTTTTGTTGCTTTTTTTTTTACTACTACTTTTTATACAAAGTCTTTTCTGTGGGAATTGTCAATTCCCAAAATAGCTTATGCAATAGAAAAGTATACTATTTATCAAATTGTGGTCATTCTGTCAACATTTACTGAGTATCTGTTATATATTAAATGCTATGCAAGGCACAGCTGTTACAAAGAAGAATAAGTCACTATTTTGTAATGAGAAATTTTTACTGCTTGTTAGGACAAAAAAACTACAAAACTGTGAGAAGTACTATACAGGAATTACCTGCAAATACTGTTCTCCAAACAATGCCATGCTCATCTATGCCTTGGTGCTTTTGCACATACTTTTCCTCTTGCCTGACGTTCATTTTCTTGCCTTCTCTACTTAATTCATCTGTGTCTTAAGATTCAGCTTTTTCTTGATTCCTACATAGCCTCTCAGCTCGGGTCTTAAAATCTTTCTCTGCAAATATCTGTCATAGGACTTATTACATTGTATTAAATATCTACACTTATTTGTTTCCCCAATACAGATTATATGCTTTAGAGGGAAGACATTATGACTTTTAATATTTTATTAGTTGCTGTATTTCCAGTGCATAAAACAGTGCCTGGTGTAGAGCTGGCACTCAAAAAGTGTTTGCTGAAGTCTGTCTACATACTAAGCAGGGGAGATCTTGTCAATTAATATTATTCATACTTTTACTTTTGCTAATAACCATATATCCAACTTTGACTTTTCACCTGAGTGTTAAAGGCAAATTTTCATTTAACTCCATGGTAAGTGTACATCTTCTGAAAGATTCACAGGCAAGTCAAACTGAACACAGCCAGAAATTATTTATCTTTTCCAAAAAACTACCTGAGCCTTGTCTTGAGTCCCCGCCTCTTCAGGGAAACAATATCTACAAGGAAAAAAAAAATTAAGCATTTTGAAACTAAATACAATAAATGTTATATATGGTTCACAGTTACTTATAACACTTCAACCTATCATTATTTCAATCTTGCTCTACTTCTCCTCTTAAATCAATCAAACAACCTGAGAATGATGAAATGGCCATTTCATAATTTTGGCTATATATACTCAGAAAAAAACTTAAACCAAAAGTCATTAATTTCTCTTAAAGAGAAACAAAGCAAAAAACAAATATTACTCAATAATTCCTAATATAATTGTTATTCTTCTTAACTTCCATAATTGCCATTTAAATATGAAATAAAATTAAATAAACAACAAAATAGGAAAAAACTATAAGGATAATAAAAAAGTTCTATCAAATTTTATTTATTGCACCAAACTATTGAAGTTCTATACATATATGAAAATAAAAAGTCATCGGTCAATTTAAAATGATAACATGGAGTTCTACTTCCAACTTCTAGCTTTGTTCCTGATCTTAAGTATGACTGTAAATTTTTCATTAATGCCCTATATCAGATTGAGGAAATTCTCTTCTATTTCTAGTTTGCAGAGATATTTATAAGGAATGGCAGTTGGATTTTCCCTGTTTTTTCCCCCTGCATCTATTAGGATAATCATATAGCTTGTTTTTCATTTTGGTTAATATTGTGAATTACAATGATTGAATTTTCAATGTTAAACCAACATTGCATTCTGTAAAACCTCCCCTTGGTCATGATATTGTGAATTTTATATTTTATTAGATATGATTTGCAAATCTTTTGTTGAGGTTTTTTGCATCTATGTTATAAGGTTTATAGTACTTTGCCATGCTTTGGTGTCAGGGTAATTGTTGGTAATGAGTTGGGAAATATTACCTCCTCTTCAATTTTCAGAAAACGTTTGAATAGGACTGTGTGCAGGAAAGAGTTTTGTCAGCAGGTCTGACTTGCTCAAATCTTTCACATTCCCAGAAGGGTCTGTTTTTGTGCCTGGCCCTTAGCTGGCTCCTGGGAATTGAGTTCTTGGAATGTTCTAAGAGTATTTTGCTTATTTAAGTCTATGCAGTCTTCCTAGACAGTTTGTGTAAACAATGTGATTTATGGTGAACACCTGCTCTCCTACTGGGGCGCTAGTTTTGGTAAATGTGACTGGTCATGCAAGCATTGTGTAACTGATACTCGGTAAGAGCTCCAGACTCTTAGGTTCAAGCGAGTTTTCCTGATAGTTAGCACACTTTCTATGAGTTGCTACAATTCATTGCTGGATGAATTAAGTGTATCCTGTGCAACTCCACTGGGCAAAGACTCTTGAAATCTTATACCTGGCTTCCTCCATACTTTGCCCAGTCAAGCTTTTCCCTTTGCTGATTTGGCTTTGTATCCTTTTGCTGTGAAAAACTGTAGCCATGAGTATGATGACTTCTGAATCCTCTGAGTCCTTCTAACAAATCGCCAACCCAGGGGTTAGTTACAGGAATACCCAACACAGTGTGATCTTGGAGGCCACTGACACAGACTGGTATTATTTCTTCCTTAAATATTTTGTAGTATTCATCAATGAAGCCATCTGGGCCTGGAATTTTCTTTGTGGGAACATTTTTAACTACAGATTTAATTTATTTAAAAGATATAGAATAATTCAGATGATCTATTTATTCTCAAGTAAGCTTTGGTGGTTTGTGTCTTTCAAGAAATGTATCCCTTTCATGTAAGTTGTCAAATATACATGCATAAAGTTGTTCATAATAATCCCATATAATTATTTTAATATCTGTAGAAGCTATAGAGATGTTAACTCTCTCATTCCTGATTGATCATTTGTCTTATCTCTTTTTTTGCCTAATCAGCATGGCTAGAGTTTTATCAATTTTATTGATCTTTTCCAAGAAGCAAACTGACAAATGATTTTCTCTATCATTTTTCTGTTTTCCAGTTCATTGATTTCAACCTTGACCTTTATTGTATTCTTTCTTCTTCCATCTGTGGGTCAGATTTCATTTGTTTTTCTTTTTCTAGTTTCTTAAGGTAAAAGCTGAGGTTATTGACTTGAGCCCTTTCTTCTTTTATAATGTAGGTGTTCAGTGCTAAAATTTCTCCCTAAAGTACTGCTAAGTAATTTTGATTAAGTTGTGTTTCCATTTTCATTACCTTCAAAGTGCTTTCTAATTTCTCTTTGGATTTCTTCCTTGACTCATGGGAATTTAGAAGTGCAAAGTTAGAAAAAAAGACAGGAGGGAAAAAAAAAAAAACTCACTCATCAACATCTTCAGTTCTTCCTGCCATGGAGGAAGCACTCTCCCTACTACAAAACAAGACTAAGAATTATGTTCCAGGGTTTGGTGTAGTTTCTTTTACTGTCAGTAAGGTTCGATATCCAAATGTTATACATACACTTTAAGCCCAGAGATATCAAAAACATCTGTGCTATTCAGCACTTAAAAAGTAAATAATTAAGTGAAAATGAAAATACAAATTTCAAAATTTATGAGATGCAGAAAAATCAGTAGTTAGGGGAAATTTCTAGCATTGAATGCATCTTTTAGAAAAGAAGGAAGATCTAAAATCATTAACCTAAGTTTCCACCATAGGAAACTAGAAAAAGAAGAGCAAATTAAATATAAAGTAAGCAAAAGAAAAGAAATAAAAATTAGAACAGAAATCAATGAAATTGAAAAGAGGAAAACAATAAAAAACTATAGAGAAAAATCAATGAAACCAAACACTGGTCTTTGAAAAGATTTAAAAAAAAAAAAAAAAAAAAAAAAAAAGGCTAACTCTCTAGCTAGGCTAATCAAGAAGAACAAACAAACAAAAAGACACAAATTACTAATATCAGAAATGAAAGAGGGATCATCACTACTTATCCATGGACATTACAAGCATAATAAAGAAATACAAATAACTTTATGTCCACAAATTTGATAACTGAGATAAAATAGACAAAACCCTTGAAAGGCACAGTCTACCAAAACTCCCACAAGGAGAAAGTGATAATCTGAACAGGCCTATGGAAGAGATTAAATCAACAATTAAACTTCCAAAATAGAAAGCACAACATCCAGATGGCTTCACTGGCAAATTCCACCAGGTATTTAAATAAATAACACCTTTTCTCTACAATCTCTTCCAGAAAACAAAAGCAGAGGAAATGCTTCCTAACTCATTTTATCAGGCCAACATTACCCTAATACCAAAACCAGAGAAAGGCATTACAAGAAAGGAAAATTATAGACCAATATTTCTCATAAACATAGATGCAAAAAGCCTTCCACAAAATATTAGCAAATTGAATCCAACAATTTGGAAAGAATTGTACACCATGTCCAAGTGGAATTTATTCCAGGTAGGCAAGGCTGCTGGTTCAACATTCAAAATATCAATTAAAGCAATTTGTCACATCAACAGGTTAAAGAATAAAAATCATATGCTTATACCAATAGATGCAGAAAAAGCGTTCGACAAAACCAGACACCCATTCATGATAAAAACTCAGCAAACTAGGAATAGAGGGGAATGTCCTCAACTTGATAAAGAATATCTAGCAAACAAAACAAAACCAAATTACAGCCAACATCATACTTAAAAGTGTGAAAATAGATGTTTTCCCTCTAACATCAGGAACAAGGGTACTCCCTCTCACCACTACTATTCAACAATGTACTGGAAGACCTAGCTAGTGCAATAAGACAAGAAAAGGAAATAAACGTACACAGATTGGGAAGGAAGAAAAAAACTCTTTGTTCACAGAAATGATTGCCTATGCAGAAAATCCCATAGGACTGACAAATAAATAAATAAATAAATAAATAAATAAATAAATAAATCCTCCTATAACTAATAAGTATGATAGCAAGGTTACAGGATACAAGGTTACAACAGTCAATTGCTTTCACATATATGAGAAACAAACAACTGGAATTTGAAATAAAAAACACAACATAATTTACATTAGCACACACAAAAATGAAATAAGTATAAATCTAACAAAATGTTTACAAGATCTATATGAGGAAAGTTACAAAACTCTGAAGAAAGAAATCAAAGAAGTTCTAAATCAATGAAGAGAAATTCCATGTTCATAGATATGAGGACTTGATATTATTAAGATGTCAATTCTTTCCCACTTAATAGAGGCAATGCAATTTCAAACAAAATTTCAACAAGTTCTTTTGTGGATACTGACAAACTGATTCTAAAGTTTACATGGAAAGGCAAAAGACCCAGAACAATCAATACTATACTGAAATAGAACAAAGTCAGAGGACTGACAGTACTTGATTTCAAGACTTGTTATAAAGCTACAGTGATCAAGACATTGTGATATTTCAGATACTCATCTGAAAGAACAGATAAATAGAGCAATGGAACAGACTAGAAAGCCCAGAAATATACTCACACAAATATTGCAAAGGCAATTCAATAGAAAATGATAGTCATTTTAACAAATGATGCTGGAGCATATGCAAAAAGTAAAATGAAATCTAGACACAGACCTATACCTTTCAAAAGTTTTAACTGAAAATGGGTAATAAACCTAAATGTTAAATGCAATATTATGCAATTTCTAGAAGATAACACAGGAGAAAATCTAGATGACCTTGGTTCGGTGATGACTTCTTAGATACAACTCCAAAAGCATGACCCTTGAAAGAAAGAAATGATAAGGTGGACTTATAAAACATCTATTCTGTGAAAGAAAGACATTGTATGACAATGAAAAATAAGCCACAGACTGGGAGAAAATATTTGCAAGACACACATCTGACAAAAGATATGTATCCAATATATATGAGGAACTCTTAAAATTCAACAATAGGAAAACAAACAACCCAATTAAAAAATGGGCAAGTGATCTGAATACACACTTCACCAAAAAAGATGGCAAAAATAGATAGCAAATAAGCATAAGAAAAGATGCTCAACATCATATACCATTAGGGAATTGTAAATTGAAAACAACATACCACTACACACCTATTAGAATGGCTAAAATTCAAAATTCTGACAACACCAAATTCTGATGAGGACCTGAAGCAATAGGAACTCTGATTCATTGCTGGTAGGAATGAAAACGGTACAAAGCCCCTTTAGAAGACAGTTTGGCTGTTTCTTACAAAGCTAAAAACAGACTTGTCATATGATCCAGGAATCATGCTCATGGGTATTTACCCAAATCAGTTGAAAACATCTATCTACAAAAAAGTCTACATTTGAATGTTTATCAGCTTTATTCATAATTGACAAAAACTGGAAGCAATCAACATGCCCTTCAACAGGAAAATGGATAAAACAAACTGTGGTGCATCCATATAATGGAATATTATTCACCAATTTAAAAAATGCCTTATCAAGTCATAAAAAGACATGGAAGAACCTTAAATGCATACTGCTAAGTGCAAGAAGTCAGTCTCAAAGAGCAACATGCCATATAATTCCAACTATATGACACTGTGGAAAAGGGAAATCTAAAGAGTTGGTAAAAAAGATGAGTGTTTGCCAGGAGTTGTGGGGAGGGGAAGAAGGTTGAATAGGTAGCACACACGGGATTTTTAGGGTGGTGAAACTATTCTGTATGATACTCTTGTAGTGTATATATGACATTATGGATTTGCCAAAAACCCATAGAACCGTACAACACACAGTGAAACATAATGTAAACTATAGCTTTAGTTAACAATAATGTATCACTATTGGTTCATCAATTGATAAAAAATGTAGCACATTAATGCAAGATGTTAATTGGGGAAACTATGTGTGGAGGGGGAGAGGGAGTATATAAGAATTCTCTGTACTTTCTACATAATTTTTCTGTAAACCTAAAATTGCTCTAAAAATAAAGTTTATTATTTGAAAAAGTAAATTATTTGTAATAGATATAAGTGGTTCAAGCAGATAACACTGTAGACTAAAAGAAAGATATAAAAAAAGAATGCAAAAAGATCAGAGGAGGAATTTATCTCAATAAGAGGAAAAAAAAAAGAATGAAACTATTTTTTTCCCAGGGTAGGTTACATTATACAAAAATAAAAACATGTGTAAGCTAAATGTCCAAGAACAGATTGGTTAAATATACTATGGTTTATCGATATACTCCAACACTATGCAAACATTAAGAATGGTGTTAAAATAACAAATCAGAAAGACACCAAGGCTACTCTGAAGGCAGTAAGTAAAATGCTTCCTCAAACATTTCCAACCTAAGCAACTTGAAGGATGAAACCTGAGTACACTCATATACTCACTGACTCAATACCATGCCAAGTTGTCAAATGATAAATGGGATTGGGATGAGAAGGCAGACATAGCTGAACCAAATTAAACTAGGGTATCATACAAGGTTGAAAGGAAGAGACAACAGACTCTGCCACCTCAAGAACTATATAAATCAGGAGATAAGTAGACAATTAAAGGCATAGCAGGCAAAGACAATGGCATTATTATTTAGAAAGACCTAAGAATGGTATTAAATGATATCCTCATCCTACTGAAACTGCTATAATCTTCAAAAACAAAAAACAAACAAAAAAACACCTTAAAATGGAAGCACTGTGAATTAACCAAGTACGAACATGCTGTCTCTCTAAAAATGGTGTTTTCAAAAATTTCCAAACCACCTCTGAAATAAACTGAGTGTTAAGTACTTTAGTAAAAATATGTGAATAAGGGAAAAGAAGACTAGGAGTGAGTTCCGAGAATGAAAACACAACCATGATGAGGAAACTGGCCCAATATAGTAATTTATATAAACCTTGGAAGATTCTGATAGTGAAATAATGGACCAAACAAGTCATAGTAAACGTGGAAAGTGGGTATCTGTTAAAAATTTTAGTCAAAATGAAGTATACCTCCTCATTTTATAGGCTAGTTTTTCCCTAATTCATTTTATATTATTAATTTATCAAATTTAAGACCAAAGGTGATCTAGCTTCAAACTATATCTAGAATTTCAGTCACATCAACCTAAACTACAGAACAAACAAACAAACAAACAAACAAAAACCTCTTATAATGTAATCATGACTTTAATTCGCTTCAGGAGCTCCTGCTTCCACCCATAGAGGATGAATTGAAACAAGAATTACCCTCTTGTCATTAAAAAAAAAAAAAAAAAAAAACCAGAAAAATGCATATGAAATAACTGTTTTCAGATTTTGGACAAAGGATAGTGTAGGATTATGCTCCCACAGAAAAGGTAAACTAGGTAAGTCCTACAATTACCCCAGCTTACTGCCTAGAGGTAGTTGCCAGGAGACAGCATAATGAGAGTGAATCCAAATGGAAATCAGTAGTCTTACTGAGTTATGCAGACAGATATTGACATACAGGGAGGCCAAGGATGCTAGTCTTTGCATGGTATGGTAGAGTACAAGATAGGAAGAAGCTACAGAGAGCAAGATCTAGAGATATGCAGAGGGACACCCTTGACTCTTTGGCTGAGTAATAATATGTACACATTATGAGGCCAGTGAAAGAACCACAGGAAAGTAGAAAGCTGAATAATTGCCAGAGATCACACAGGGCTGAAAATAGTGATTATATAATATATAAAGTATTTGATACAGTCCTCAAAAAGATCATACTTAAGGCACAAATTGATTCCAAATGACTTGATAGGGTATCAGAAGAAAGACTAAAATGCTTCATGGCCCACAAAAGGTAAAGCAAATTAAGATTCACAGGGTTGAGTAATGTCAGAAAGATGGAGGAGTAAGACGTTCCACCCTTACCCCTATCCCAGAAACACTGTAGAATCAACTTTCTCAGAACTCTGGAAAACAGTCAAAGGGTTATAATAACTAAGAGAATGCTGACTCAAGAAAACAGGCAAATTAAAAACAGTAGGGAAACCTCATGGAGTCTTTGCTAGCCTTTCACATACCACATTCCTGGCTCTGTTTGATGCTAGCTAATCTTCTCAGTGTGGGTCTCTGCTCTTGGGTTCTGAAGAGAGTAGGGCAATCCTTAATCATATTGGGGTGCATGTATGGCTGTTTCAGTCCTTCTGGT
Source organism: Tolypeutes matacus (assembly GCA_026826555.1). Classification (NCBI taxonomy): domain Eukaryota; kingdom Metazoa; phylum Chordata; class Mammalia; order Cingulata; family Chlamyphoridae; genus Tolypeutes; species Tolypeutes matacus. The sequence continues at coordinate 42,173,744 of JAKSZT010054215.1, forward strand.
GGCAGAATGAAGGCTTAATCTAAGATGTTCGTATCTGTCTCACTTATTCCAGACCTTATTAAAGAAAAATGGCTCAGAGTGCTGATAAAACACCATAAGAAAATAATCAAATCAGGGCTGCCTGTGGCAAAAGATTACTAGTCGAGATATATATTATAGTGTCCTGGGCCAAGATGAAAGGCTGCATATTTCCTAGGGACATTGGGGCATTCAGAGTACCCATAAATACAAGGGAATTTATAAAAGTCACATGTGCATGCCCAAGGCAAGATACAGGCTCAGAAAAGACCCGAGAGGACTCTATTCTTTCACCTCGAGCTAACATTAGGCTAAATATAATAAGGCTGGCTACACTCTGAAGGACAGCACCAGCACAGAGTCAATCTACAAAAACAGGGAAAGTGTTTTCTTTTGTTATTTTTGTTATTGTTAACTCCTGGCATTCAAGGAAATCTTTGTCATCAGGCTAGCTGAATACCAGCTAAACGAACAGAGACTTCAGTGACTAAACCTGTCAAGGGATACAGTTTTTGAACAAATAGTTTGGAAAAATCACTAAGTAAATAGATTACTACAGCCTTAGACAATAAAAAGGAAAGGAAAAAAAATTTTTTTTAAAACCAGCAAACTCTGGGGAGGATTGGAGAATCTGATTTCCAGAATTAAAATATCAAATGTCCAGATTTCAACCAAAATTTACATGGCAAACAAAGAAATGGTAAAACATGGCCCTTTAAAAGGAACAAAAGTCACAGAAGCCAAAAAAGCAGAAGTCCAGACATTGGGGACCTTCCAGACAAAGACTTTTAAAAAACTGTCTTAAATATGCTCATAAAGCCAAAGGAAAACACGGACAAAGACCTAAAGGAAATCAGGAAATTATATATGAATGAAATAAGAATTTCAATAAAAAGACAGAAATTATAAAGAGGAACCAATAGAAATACTGGAGCTGAAAAGTAAAATAAATGATTTCCTAAAGTGGTTCAACAGCAGAATTGAGCTGGCAGATAAAAGAATCAGTGAACTTGAAGACAGAACAATGGAAATTATCTAGTCTAAGGAGTAGAATAAAATTAATGTAGAAAAATGAATAGAGCCTAAGGGATCTTTGGGACACCACCAAGTATACCAATAAAGGCATTACGAGAGTCCCAGAAGGAGAAGAAAGAAAGCAAGAGGCTGAAAGAATATCTGCAGAAATAATGACTGAAAACTTCCCAAGTTTAATGAACAGCATGATTATACATATCCAAAAAGCTCAACAAACTCCAAACAGCATAAACACAAAAAGATCCACACTGAGACACATGATAAACTGTCAAATGCCAAAGACAATGAGAGAACCCACAGCTAACATCATACTCAATGGCAAAAGACTGTTAGCTTTCCCCCTAATCAAGAACAAGATAAGAGTGCCACTTTCATCACTTTTATTTAACACTGTCTGGGAAGTTCTAGCCAGAGCAATTAGGCAAGGAAAAGCATCCAAATTGGAAAAGAAGTAAAACTATCTATATGCTCAGATGACATGATCCCATATAGAGAAAATCCCAAAGAATCCATAAGAAAGCTACTTGAGCTAATAATGGAATTCATCAAAGTTGCAGGGTACAAAATCAACATACAAAAAAAATCAGTTGTATCTATATCTTAGCAATGAACAATCTGAAAAGGAAATCCAGAAAACAATTTCATATCAACTAAAAGAATAACATATATAGGGTTATATAAAATATATATAACCAAGGATGCCAAAGACTTGTACAATGGAAACTACAAAACATTGCTGAAAATAAAGACCTAAATAAATAGAAAGACATTCCATGTTTATGGAAGACTTAGTGTTGTTAAGATGCCAGTACTACTCAAAGAAATCTACAAATCCAATGCAATCCAGATCAATATCCAGCAACCTTTTTATTTTTTGAGAAATGGAAAAGCCAATCATCAAATTCAAATGGAACAAGGGATATCAAATAGTCAAAAAAATCTTGCAAAAGAACAAAGTTTGCAGGACTAATACTTCTTGATTTCATAACTTATTACAAAGCTACAGTAATCAAAATACTGTGGTACTGGCATGAAGAATGACATACAGACAAATGGAATAAAATCAAAAGTCCAGAAACATAACCAAACACGTATGGCCAAGTGATTTTTTACAAGAGTGCCATGTAAATTCAATAAAGATAAAGCAGTCTGTTCAACAAATGGTATTGGAAAAAGTGGATGCCCACATGCAAAAGAATGAAGTTGGATTCCGACTTCACACCATATACAAAAATTAACTCAAAATGGATCAACACCCTAAATATAAGGGTCAAAAGCATAAAATTTTTAGAGTAAAACATAGGGGAAAATCTGAAAAGTCAGAAAAAGCTACATACTGTATATTCCACCTATATGACATGTTGTGAAAGGCAATACTACAGAGACAGTAAAGAGATCAGTGGTTGCAGGGGTTCAGTGAAGAAGAGGGGGTAGAGATGAATAGGTAGAATACGGGATTTTTAGGTACTGAAACTATTTGTATAATACTAAAATGGTGGATGCATTATGCATTTAACAAAATCCCTAGAATTGCACAACACAGTGAATTCTAAATAAAAACCATGAACTTTAGTTAATAATAATGTATCAATATAGTTTCATCAATTATAATAAATTTGCCACATTAAGATTTTAATAATAGGGGAATCTGTGTCTGTGTGTGTGTTTGGGTGTGTGGGTGGTATTGGGAACTGCATATTTTCTGCTCAATGTTTCTGTAAACCTAAAACTGCTATAAAAATAAAATTTATTAATATATTATTAAAATACAAATTTATTATCTTACAGTTTTGGTGGTCAGAAGTCTAAATGGGTTAGCAGGGTTATGTTCCTTCTGGAGAATAGATTTCCTTGCCTTTCTTTCTGCTTCTAGAGACTGCCCATATACCTTGGCTTATAGCTCCACATTACTCCAATCTCTCTTTCTGTCACTACATCTCATTCTCTGACTCTGACTTCCTTGCCTCCCTCTTAAAACGAGCTGGGATTACATGATGCCCACAAAGATAATCCAAATAATCTCTCCATTTTAAGATATTTACTGTAATCACATCTGCAAAATCCCTTTTGCTATGTATGGAAACATATTCATAGGTTTTAGGGATTAGGGTATGGGCATCCTTGTGGGAAGGGGACATTATTCTGCCCACAATAAAACTGTTCATGTTTTCCAAAGAATATTTGTTTGTTTGTTTTTAAGTTCCAGGAACACTTCTAATGCTTTATAACAAATAACATATATGAAATCAAATTTTGTTGCAGTAATTGTAATGCAATAGGGCAATAGATATATTTCAGATGGACTTCTGGGCATGACTACCTCTCTGCCCATCTGTACTTCTAAACTAAATCAAAGGGGATACTTCTCACTTCCTATAACATTTATGCATGGATTTGCATTACCTAATTTAAAAATATTTTAAAATTATTTAAGGTACATGTGATTTATTTAACATTTTAAGTTCCAGAGTAACAAATCACACCTCATTTTAACTTTTTTTACCTATACCTGGTACTGTACTCGATAGAATAAATGCACATTGACTCACATTTTTATACCTTATTTGAAATCTATTTTAATACTATAAAATCTCATTTGATGTAATTTCTCCTCAAATTTTATTAGACAAAACAAAATACTGCCAAATATTCTAAAGTTTTTATTGGTCTTTTAAAATAAGTCTTATTTTGCAAACATCCACCAGGTTTTTTATTTTCTTCTTTTTCTTTTTTCTTTTTTCTCTTTAGCACTACTCATTACCATTCTGGAAAATTTGTACACCTTTTGAATTTTTTCATTGTTTTACCTACAATGAAATACATTTTTAGCAATTAATACAATTTCAGCATTTAATCTTAATTTGAAGTACTCAGTTATTGTTTAGTAATGGATGTTCACTGAACTGCTTCTGGGGGAAGTTATTATGATGGTTTAATAAGGAATATAGTAAGATTGTATCTCATCAATAATTATTTTATTTTTTGGAAACATTTTTTGGAAACACCGTTTTTCAACTGTTCAAAGAACAGTTTCTTTGAACAGTTGAAAAATAGTGTACTTGTCATTTTTACAACTGCAAAAACTGTGATTCCTTAGTCTTTTTTTCCCCATACTGAAAATATCTAATATATTTATTTCTATGATGTGACTTTGAGACATAGAAGAAAATACAATAAGGCTCTTTCCATAGCCATGTATCAACATTACCTATAGTGCCAAAAATAAATAATGACTAGGTGGAAAATAATAGTTACTCCTTAAGATATTCATGTTTTCCACTCAAAAACTGAAACTCAGGGATGTTATGTAGCTTGCCGAACGTTAATCAATTAGCAAATAGTCCAGTAAGGTTAGATCCAGCACTTGCTGTCCTTGAAGCTCTAGCTATTTCCAATTTACCACAGATACTTCAATACTAAAGAAATGGTTGGTTTAAGACTAAAACTAAAATAAATTACATATTTTATATATTGCATTGAAATAGACTGGTATAGGTTGATTGAAAAAATATATATATTGTTTTTCAAACCTCAAGTAATTTACTTAAGTATGTTTTCCTCATGTTTCCAATTTTACTACAAAGATTAATGGTAAATGACAGTTTTTGCCACAGTGACAACTACAGATTATTATCTTTCCACTAGATACAGTCACTTAGTACATTTAGGAACATAAAAGTCAGATTTACACAGTTTCAAATGCTTTATTGGCTTATTTTTATTTATGATCAGCCTGGCGATTTGTTTTTTGCATTGGCTGACTCCATGTTTCAGAAATATTTTTATCTAAAAACAGGTCCTATCTTTAGTTCAACCATTTCCTTTCCTTTTATTTCCTCATGTTGTTGCCTCTTTTCCAAGCTACAACACTTTTTCTTCTCCATCAAGCTAAGTCTTTCCAATACTAGTTAAAGAAAAGAATCTCCCCTCACACAGTTGGGAGGTGCTCTTGCCCTTATTTTTATCCTTTATTAATTACTTGTAAATATTTAGATGACACGGTATGCACTTTTTTTTCATCTTTAAAATTTTTTTGTTTAATTAGAGAAGTTGTAGGTTTACAGAAAAATCACGGAAAAGATACAGCATAACCATATACCCTCTCACTTTTCTTTTCTTTTTTTTTAATATATATTTATTTTTATTTTTTTTATTTTACCAGGAGGTCCCGGGGATCGAACCCAGGTCCCTCCATATGGCAGACGGACGCCCAACCATTTGAGCCACATCCGCCTCCCGCCCCTCACTTTTAACCACTTTGCACTAGTGTGGTATTTTCGTTACAAGTGATGAAAGAATATTAAAACTGTACTATTAACTCAAGTCCATAGTTTACATTAAGGTATATATTTTTCCCACATAGCACCCTATTATTAGCACCTGGCATTAGTGTATTATATTTGTTATAATTTGTGAAATGACATTGTTATAGTTAACTATATAGTCCCTCGTTTACAATAGGGCTCACTGTGTTATACGGGTCTAATGTTTCATCTTTTAATTTTTATTCTAGTAACATATAAATGACCTAAAGTTTCCCCTTCTAACCACATTCACATATATAATTCAGTGCTGTCAATTACATTGGAAATATTGTGCTACCATTAGCACCATCCATTTTCTAAAACTTTAAAATCAACCTAAATAGAAATTCTGTACAACTAAGCATTAACTCTCCACTCCCTATCCCCAACCTGGCCCTTGGTAATTTGTATTCTAGATACCAACTCTATAGTTTGCTTATTCTAATTATTTCATATCATGAGATCATACAATATTTGTCCTTTTATGTTTGGCTTCTTTCACTCAGCATACTATCTTCAAGGTTATCCATGTTGTTGCATGTATCAAGATTTCATTTTTTCTTATGGCTAAATAATATTCAATTGTGTGTATATACCACCTATTGTTTTTTCCATTCCTCTGTTGACGGACACTTGGATTGCTTCCACACAAGATTCACTTTTCACAAAACATTACCATTAGACACTTTTATCAACTACATCACAATAGGCCTCAGGATGGGACAAAAAAATTCTTCCATAAGGAACATAACTCAAGGACATCCTAAAACAGGTGGAATTTGAGAATTACAAGTTATCTTAGGAGTTAATAAATCCAACACATTCCTTTTTATATGTAACACTGAGGCCAAGAAATTTTAAGTAGGGCTGTTTAAAAAAGGTAAGTCAGGAAGTAACTCAGTGGTTGAGTACCTGCTTCCCATGTATGAGGTCCCCAGCTCAATCCCTGGTACCTTCTTTTAAAAAAAGGTAAGTCAGATGGTTCTTCTCTTCACAAAATTCTCCAATGGCTTCCATCTCACTCAGAGCAATAGATTTACTGGACCTGTACCTCCCTCCCCCACAAATCCTGTTTCTTATTGCTTTTCCTTGGCTCACTATTAACCTGCTACCCTTACTGAGTTTGCTACAACATGCTGTGCACGCTTCTGCCTCAAAGATTTTGCACTTCCGGTGCCCTCCACCTGTTTCTACTCTTCTCCCCAGATACCTGTATTCATTACTTCTCATTACCTTCAAGTCTTGGCTCAGTTGTCCCTTCTTAGTGATGGTTTCCTTATTTAAAAATACAATTCTTGCCCCCTGACACTCTCTTTCCCCCTTTCCAGATCATTTTTCTCCAGAGCATTTATCACCTTCTAAAGCATGGTATAATTTACTTGTTTAGTTTATTATCAATCTTTCCCTACTAAAATATTTGTGCCAGAGTCAGAGTTTTCATCTCTTTTGCCCAGATTTAACTTCAGTAGTAGGTACACAATTAGCATTTGTTGACTGAGCAAAGTGGCCTGCCAAAGGTCAACAAAAATGTTTACTTAAAAAGCCCAAAAAGGAATCCATGTTTCTGTATTCCAATCCAACAGAAGATTCACATACCACTGCTGAATTAAGAAAATATCCTATCCAGGTGGAACCAAGGAAAGAAAAGGACTGGAGAGAAGGCAAGCAAGGAAGAAAGGAAAAAATAGGACCAACATGTATAGATAAGATATTTAAAAGGTAGCCGCATGAAGAATTTGCAGCATACCTTATGACCATCCATGCAAATTTTCACTAAAGTGAGATAAACACTTTAAGACGAAGCATCCCAAATAAGGGTTCTTATCTGTATCAGTGCTCAAATCCTTTTGGAACGTCTTACCAATTCTTCAAGTGTACAAAGTGGAAAGGATTTTTGGAAAACACCAAGTCAGGTGGACTCAAAGAGTTTGCCATGGTAGGTGTTGGAGCCAGGTGTCATCTTTGTAGATCAGAGGGACTACAGGCTTTAAGTCACTCGTCTGGGTTCCGATACTTGCTCGACCATATATTAGCTGTTTGGGCAAGTTACTTAACCTCATTAAAGTTTAAAGTTCAGTTTCCTTCTTGAAAATGGAGATGATAATATGCTCATCACAGGATCCTGAGGGTTACATAACAATAGTTCCCCCAAAGTGATTAGTGTATTCATTATTCACAAATTTACTGTGAAACTGGTTTTCTTATACATTGGTAATGCCAAGACAAGAATTCCAAAAAGCTGTGAAATGAAAACATCAGTGACATAATGGTATCTTCCCCCAAATGAATACATCTTTCAGTACCGAGAATGGAAGCATCTCCAAGAGAACGTCTAATCCACAGAACTTTTGAGGGTGGGCTGTAGATAATCTTGCTGTGTGCCCACTAAATTGCCGCTTGTCCTGAAATCTTTGGGCCTCCTGGGTCCGTGGGCTGTATGGACTTTTAAAGACTTTTTTTCCTGGGAAAAGTTCTGTACTTTGTTTTTAAGTGTGTGTTTATTATCATTATTACTTTTTTACTGATTTTACTGATTACTCAAGAAATTTTCATATATATTTTTCAAAAGTCTGAAGTTAATATCTTTATGCTTCTCCCAAAGAACACATTAATTCTATTAACTTGCTTTCCAGCTGACATATGCTGTCATTGTCATGTATTTGAGTTATAGCTTTTGTTTTTCAAAGATTTATGAGTTATAGCTTTTATTTTAAAAATGGACTTCCGGGAAGATGGCGGACTAGTAAGACACGGGAATCTCTTCTCCAGAAAAATAGCTAGACGACAGGCTGAAACATCCCCGAAAAATATCTTCTAGGGTTTAGGACAGCAGGTGAAGGCTGCACACCACCCAGAGGAGAGAGGGACAAAAGGGAAATCGCAATGACAGCACCGTGAGTGCCCTGCAACCACAGATAAAGGGAGCTCCAGGGATCTACCATTCCCAGAATGGGGAGAGAGAGGGACAAAGCCTTAGGCTGACTCAGGTTCTGACCTGTAAATTTGGGCTGCGGAGCCCCACGGACCCTTCCACACAGCGGTTTGCCCTGGGAGCCTAGGAAGGACTGGAGAAAACCGACCCTCGCAACCTCCCTCTCTTCTAGCCTGGACTAATTGTTGAGGTCTCCACAGGAGAGAGGAGAGAGAGCCTGGGGCTGACCCTGCTTTTGACTCCCAGGTTTGGTCTGCCCTGTCCCAAGAGCCCTTCCAAGCCAGGTGGGGCTGTGCCATTGTTTGCCTTGGAGCCTGCAAGGGGCTAAAGATATACAAACCTCCCAATCTCCTCCTCTACTAACAGGGACTGATTGTTGAGGATTCAGACGGGAGTGGAAATATTTCCTAACTGGGAAGAGGGGGGCGCTATGAGAGAAGACTGGAGAACTGTCTCAGAAAGTTTGAATTACAAGGCTCTTAGCCCCCAGACAGGAAGCTCTATCACATTGATCTGGTCTGTGTCACAACAAATACGCTCTGACCAGGCATTGAATTGAGAGCTGCCAAAAAGCGCCGTCTCCTGGCAGACCAAGGAAGTGCACATAAGAAAATTAATAAGTAGGAGAGGCTTTTCCTGGCCTCTATAGCCTCCCTACCCAAGGCCCTAGGAAACGACTCTACAACCAATTACTGGGTCCAGTGCCCAGTTTTGAGCAACCAGCAGAACAATCCTAACAATCAAGGTTGAGCCAAAAATCAAAGAGCTGTGGTAATTCACAACCTCCTGCCACTAAAACCCCATAAAAGAGAAAGAGATAGAACATCTAAGTAAAATACAACCTAACCAGATGCCTAAGCACCAGCAAAAAATTACGAGCCATACTAAGAAAATAGAAGACATGCCCCAAGAAAAGGAATACAATAAAGTCCCAGAAGAGATGCAGAATTTGAGAGAACTAATCAGTGAGATGAGCTCAAATTTCCAAAATCAAATTGAGATGAAAGAGAATATAGTTAAAGAGATCAATGACATCAAGAAATCATTGAGCGAATGCAAAGAAGAATTTGAAACACTGAACAGAAAAGTAACGGAGTTCATGGGAATGAAAGACACAACAGGTGAGGTCAAAAATACATTTGAAGCATACAACAGCAGACTCGAAATGATAGAAGAAAGAATAAGTGATACTGAAGACAGAGCAGCTAAAATTGAAGAGAGAAAAGAAGAGAAAGAAAATGGAAAAAATTGAGCAGGGGCTCAGAGAGTTGAATGACAACACAAGTGTCATGGGAGTTCCAGAAGGGGAAGAGAAAAGAAAAGGGGCAGAAAGAGTATTTGAGGAAATAATAGCTGAAAATTTCCCAACTCTCACGAAAGAAACGAACTTACATGTCCAAGAAGCACACCATACCCCAATGAGAATAAATCCAAATAGACCTACATCAATACACATATTATTCAGAATGTCAAACGTAAAAGATAAAGAGAAAATCTCAGAGCAGCAAGAGAGAAGCAAACGATCACGTACAAAGGATGTCCAGTAAGACTTAGTGCAGATTTCTCTTCAGAAACCATGGAGGCGAGAAGACAGTAGTATGATACAATCAGGAAACTGAAAGAGAAAAACCGCCAGCCGAGAATTCTTTATCCAGCAAAACTGTCCTTCAAATATGAAGGTGAATATAAAGTATTCACAAACAAACAGAAACTAAGAGAGTTTGCAAAAGAGAATCCACCTTTGCAGGAAATATTAAAGGAAGCCTTAGAACCTGAAAGAAAGAGACAGGAGAGAGAGGCTTGGAGGAGAGTATAGAAGAAAGAAAAGCAGAAAGGATAACCAAAAGAGTAAAAAGAGAGACAAAAATAAGATGACATATGAAAACCAGAGAATGAAATGGAGAAAATAAATAATGCATTTTCAGTAATATCGTTGAATGTGAATGGATTAAATTCCCCAATCAAAAGATACAGGCTGACAGAATGGATTAAAAAAACATGAGCCATCCATATGCTACTTACAAGAAACTCACCTCAGACCCAGGCATACAAACCGGCTGAAAGTAAAAGGTTGGAAAAAGATACTCCATGCGAATAGTAAACAGAAAAGAGCAGGGGTAGCTATAATAATATCAGACAAAACAGACTTCAAATGCAAAAAAGTGATAAGAGATACAGAAGGCCATTATATATTAATAAAAGGGACGATCCTCCAGGAAGATATAACAGTCATAAATATCTACGCACCTAACCAGGGTGCCCCAAAATATATGAGACAAACTCTGGCAAAACTGAAGGGAGAAATAGACATTTCTACAATAATCCTTGGAGACTTCAACACCCCTCTCACATCATTAGACAGAAGATCAACAAGGAAACAGAATTTGAACAATATGATAAACAAGTTAGACCTAACAGATATATACAGAACACTGCATCCAAACTCAGCGGGTTATACATTCTTCTCAAGTGCCCATGGATCTTTCTCCAGGATAGACCACATGTTAGGTCACAATACAGCTCTCAATAAATATAAAAAGATTGAAATTATACAAAGCACCTTCTCAGATCATAATGGAATGAAACTAGAAATCAATAACAGACAGGAAAAAAGTAAATTTGCAAATGTGTGGAGATTGAACAACACACCTAAATATTCGTTGGGTCAAAGAAGAAGTTGCAAGTGAAGTCAGTAAATATATTGAGACAAATGAAAATGAGAACACAACGTATCAAAACTATTGGGATACAGCGAAGGCAGACTTGAGAGGGAAATTTATAGCCCTAAATGCCTATATTAAAAAACAAGAGCCAAACTCAAAGATTTAACTGAACTTGAGAAACTAGAAAAAGAACAGCAAACCAATCCCAAAGCAAGCAGAAGGAAAGAAATAATAAAGATTAGAGCAGAAATAAGGGAAAATGAGAACAGAAAAACAATAGAGAATATCAACAAAACCAAAAGCTGGTTCTTTGAGAAGATCAATAAAATTGACAAACCCCTCGCTAGACTAACAAAGAAAAAAAAGAGAGAAGATGCAAATAAATACAATCAGAAATGAAAAAGGGGAAATTACAAATGACCTCACAGAAATAAAAAGAATCATAAGGGGATATTATGAGAAACTATATGCCAACAAACTAGACAACCTAGATGAATTGGACAAATTTCTAGAAACACATAACCAACCTACACTGACACAACAAGAAATACAAGAACTTAACAAACCAATCACAATTAAGGAGATTTAATAACAGAATAAACACATCAATTTACAAGATTAATGGACTGGGAGACAGGTCAATATAAAATCTGCAAACTGAAATACAAAGAAAGAAAAAGGGAAAATAGAAAAAAGAGAAGTAGAGAAACATGGAATATAGTTGCAAGGTCTAACATACCTATACTTGAAGTGCCAGAAGTTAAAGAGGGAGAGAAAACTGGGCCAAGGTACAGTCCCCATACAAACAGACTTAGTTCAACTCTGTCACTACAAAATAATCTTAAATGGATAACAAGCCTATTTCAATTTGGCTTTGGAAATAGGGATTCTTTTATGAACTAACACTATCAATAAAATTCATTTCACAAAGCCATACATTATAAAAATGGGGAAGTGCTAAATATACATATATAAAATATATATTTATAAATATTTTTATATATTTAAAAAATATAATATAAATATTTATATGTATATAAATATGCATATATAAATATATTTTTATAAATGATGGTGCTTATTTAATTTTTAGATACATTTTACTGTAGCAAGATATACAAATAAATAAATAAAATTTGCAATTTTAACCATTTTTCATTGTACAATTTAGTGGCATTAATTACATTTACAATGTCATGCCTCCATCTCCACTATCTATTACCAAAATTTTTTCATCACCACAAACAGAAATTCTCTACCCATTAAGCAATAACTCTCCATTCTACCCTTGTCCCTGGTAAACTATAATCTATTTTCTTTTTCAATGAATTTGCTTATTTTAGATATTACATATAACTAGAATCATGCAATACTTGTCCTTTTATGTCTGGTTTATTTCACTTAGCATAATATTTTCCATGCTAAGCAGTGCTCTAGTTTGTATCAGAACTTCTTTCCTTCTTACGGCTGAGTTTATTGTATGTATGTATCATGTTTTCTTTATCCATCCATCCTTGATGGACACTGGAGTAATTTCTACCTTTATTGTGGATAATGTTGCTTTGAAAATTGGTATAAAAGTATCTGTGTGAGTCCCTACTTTCAATTTTTTTGCGTATATGCCTAGGAGTGGAATTGTCTGGTCATATGGAAATTTTATGTGTGATGTTTATTTTTGTATACAAATACTAATTAACACACATTCTGAAGGTACACAGCTGAAAATCTCTGCCCTGCAATCTCACAAAAATATACTCACACCTGACACAAAAAGTCTCTCAAATTTTAGTTGGCAAAAATTTCAGATTCCACTATAAAAAATATTTAAGGTTTCCAGATAGTCAAACTGTAAGTTGCTAAAATAAATGCAGATAAATTACTTCAGTATCTTGAAAACTACCACCTCCCTCAAGTAAATTGTCTGGCTCAAGCTCAAGAAATAATGAGGAAAAAACTATGTTTAAACATTTCTTTAAAAGCATATTCCAAACAGGAGAAAAGCAATTTACTACTTTTATTCAAATTCAGTTAAGATTAATAAAATTGAAGAAAAAGATTTAGTTAATTCCTAAATAATCTATTACTCAAACTTTATGCACATAAATTTGAGAACATAGATGAAATGGACAAATTGCTTGAAAGATGCAAACTACCAAAGCTTACTCCAGAAGAAACAGATAACCTAAGTGGCCCTATAACAATTAAATTTGAATTGAATTTGTAGTTACAAAGGGATGGGGAAAAAACAAAAAAACCTCCAGATTCAGGTGACTTCACACTGGTGAATTCTACCAAAATTTAAGGAAAACAAAAAATAAAATTCATTCTATAAAAATTTGTACAGGAAATTGAAAAGGAGGCAATGCTTCTCAACTTGAGTCCAGTATTTCTTTGATACCAAAACCAATAAAGGGATTACAAGAAATCTATAGACCAATATCCTTCACAAAAGAAAAATCTTAATTATTAACCAATAAAATCCAGCAACATATAAAGGGATAATATATCATGTTCAAGTGGGGATCACCTCTTCACCGTCTTGACGAAGTCCTTTGAATCACAAGAGTTCGAGGGGGTCCCATTTATCCATGTTTTCTTTTGTTGCTCGTGCTTTTGGTGTAAGGTTTAAGACTCCATCTCCTACCACCAGGTCTTGGAGATGTTTTCCTACATTTTCTTCTAGGAGCTTCATATGACTTGCTTTTATATTCAGGTCTTTGTTCTGTTTTGAGTTAATTTTTGTATAAAGTGTGAGATAGGGGTATTCTTTCTTTCTTTTGGCTATGGCTATCCAGTTCTCCCAGCACCATTTGTTGAATAGACTGTTTTGCCCCAGCTGGGTGGGTTTGACAGGCTTGTCAAAAATCACTTGACCATAGATGTGAGGGTCTGTTTCTGAACCATCGATTCAGTTCCATTGGTCTATATGTCTATCTTTATGCCAGTACCATGCAGTTTTTACCACTGTAGCTAGGTAATATGATTTAAATTCTGGAAGTGAGAGTCCTCCAACTTCACTTTTCCTTTTCATGGTGTTTCTGGCTATTTGTTGCCCCTTATTCTTCCAAATGAATTTGATAATGGTGTTTTCCATCTCTTTTTAAAATGCTGGTGGAATTTTTATAAGGGTTGCATTTGAATCTGTATGTCAATTTGGGTAGAACTGACATCTTAATGATATTTAGTATTCTCATTCATGAGCATGGAATAGTCTTCCAATTATTTATGTCTTTTTAAATTTCTTTTAGCAATGCATTGTAGTTTCCTGAATACAACTGCTTTATATCTTTGGTTAAGTTTATTCCTAAATATTTGATTCTTTTAGTTACTATTTTAAATGGATATTTTCCCTGAATTCTCAGATTGTGCATTATTAGTGTATAGAAACACTATACACTATTGTGTATTGATCTTGTATCCTGTAACTCTACTGAAATAGTTTATTAGCTCTAGTAGCTTTGATATAAATTTTTCAGGACTTTCTAGGTACAGGAGCATACCATTTGTGCATACTGGAAGTTTTACTTCTTCATGATTTGGATGCCTTTTATTTCTTTTTCTTGCCTGACTGCTCTAGCTAGAACCTCTAGCATTACATTGAACAACAGTGGTGAAAGTTGGCATCCTTGTCTTATTCTTGATGTCAACAGGAAAGCTTTCAGTCTTTCGCCATTGAATACAATGTTAGCTGTGGGTTTTTCATATATGGCCTTTATCATGTTGACAAAGTTTCCTTCGATTCCTATCTTTTGCAGTATTTTCATCAAGAAAGGATGCTGCATTTTGTCAAATGCCTTTCCTACACCAATCGATAGGATCATGTGATTTTCCTTCACTGATTTATTAATGTAGTTTATTATACTGATTGATTTTTTTGTGTTGAACCACCTTTGCATGGCTGGTATAAAACCAACTTGATCATGATGAATAATTCTTTTAATGTGCTGTTGGATTTCATTAGCAAGTATTTTGTTGAGGACTTTTGCATGCATATTCATTAGAGAAATGGGTCTGTAATTTTCTTTTTTCATAATATCTTTACCTTAGTTTAGTATTAGGGTGATATTGGCTTCATAGATTGAGTTTGTTAGCATTCCTACTTGTTCAATTTTTGGAAGAGCTTGAGTAAGATTGGTATTAAATCTTTGAATGTTTGGTAGAACTCAACTGTGAAACCATCGGTTCCAGGATGACTGTTTCAGTATCTTCACTTGTGAATGCTTTGTTTAGGTCTTCTATTTTTTTCTAGGGTCACTTTGGTTGTTCGTACATTCCTAGAAAATTTTCCATTTTATATACATTGTCTAATTTGTCGGCGTACAGTTTTTCATAGCATCATCTTATGATCTCTTTTCTTTCTCTGGGGTCAGTAGTAATGTCCCCATTTTCCTTTTTTATTTTATTTATTTGCCTCTTCTCTCTTTTTTTCTTTTCAGTCTAGCTAAGGGTTTGTCGAGCCAACTTTTGGTTTTGTTATTTCTATTTTGTTGTCGTTCTTGTTCTCACCCTCATTTATTTCTGCTCTGATCTTTGTTATTTCATTCCTCTTACTTGCTTTAGGAATAGTTTGCTGTACTTTTTTTTTTTTTATTCCTCCAGCTGTGTAGTTACATCATTGGTTTTAGCTTTTTCTTCTTTTGTAATGTAAGCATTGAGGGCTATAAATTTCCCTCACAGCACTGACTTTGCTGTACCCCATAGGTTCTGATATGTTGTGGTCTTATTTTTTTTAAATATATTTTAAATTTATTTTTAAAAGATACTTAGGTTACATAAAATGTTACATAAAAATTATAAGGGATTCTCATATGCTCCACCCCCCACACCTACCACTTTTCCCCAAATTAACAACTTCTTTCATTAGTGTGGTATATTCATTGCAATTGATGAACACATTTTGGAGCATTGCCAGTAAGCATGGGCTATAGTTTATATTGTAGCTTACACTCTCTCCCACTCAATTCTGTAGGCTATGGCAAGATATATAATGGCCTGTATCTGTCACTGCAATGTCATCCAGGTCAATTCCAAGTCCTGAAAATGTCCCCATATTAAACCTCTTTTTCCCTCTCCCTGACTTCAACACCTCCAGTGGCCACTGTCTCCACACCGATGATATAATTTCTTCCATTGCTAGAATCACAATAAGTCTGTGGTAGAATATCAGTATAAGTCTACTATAGTCCATAATTTATTCCCCAATCCTGAGGATTCTGGGAAGGTGATACCTCTCCACCTCTAATTGAGAGGGGACTTTGAACCCATATGGCTGATAGATGGGACTCTCTTGTTGCAGTTGTAGACTCTCTTGGTTTCTTGATGTGGTATTTGTCCATCCTCACCTCCTTGTTAGTTGTCCTGGGTGAGTCCAATGAACTGGAGAGTAGGTGTTGCAACTCCGCTGAGGCTCAGGGTCCAGCTGCCACATGGACAGCCCAGAGATTAAAGTCTCTTGGACGTACACCTACAGCACCAACTACAGGTTCAAATAAAAGGGCCAGAAGAGGCATGTGTAGAGAAGTCACATGAGTCCAACTCTGTCACATTTGGGAGCACAATCTCCAAAGTAGGGCCCACTGGCAAGCCACCAAACTCTGGAGCTATCTGCTATGACCATAAGACCTGGGTGTCTCCAGAGCCCTCAGGAGCCCCACAGTTTGGGGTAGTGGCTACTTTGGCCGTCTATGAGATCCTGCTGAGATGTGCATAAGTATTACCTTTCTGATGATCTCCTGACTCACTTTGAAGTCTTTTAGCCATATGAACTCATTTGTCTTTACCTTTTCCCCTTTTTATTCAAGGTCTTTTTCCAGTTGTATCACCAGCTGGTGCTTGGTAGTAATCCCTCAGTGCCAGGGAGGCATTTTCATTCATTTCAAGATATTTATTGATTTCTCTCGCAATTTATTCTTTGACTCACTGATTATTTAAGAGTGTGTTGTTTAATCTACATATATTTGTGAATTTTCCCTTTTTCTACCTCGTTTATTTCCAACTTTATTCCATTATGATCAGAGAAATTGCTTTGTATAATTTTGATCTTGTTGAATTATTGAGATCTGCTTTGTGGCTCAACATATGGTCTATTCTGGAAAAAGATCCCATGAACACTTGAGAAGAATGTATATCCTGCTGTTTTGGGATATAATGTTCTGTATATGTCTATTAGGTTTAGTCCATTTATCATATTATGCAAGTTCTCCATTTCTTTCTTTTTTTTTTTTTTTTTTTAACATTTTTTTAGCTTTATTTTGTACACTTAATAATTGAAAATATAAACAATTAAAAACTAAAAAGTAAACACAGATGAATAAATACATACTGATCCTCTACCCAGATGTTCTATCCAATGTTGAGAGTGGTGTACTGAAGTCTCCAACTATTATTGTAGAGACATCTATTTCTCCCTTCAGTTTTGCCAGTATTTGCCTCATGTACTTTGGGGCATCCTGGTTAGATGCATATACATTTATGATTGTTATATATTCCTGGTGGTTTGCCCTTTTTATTAATATATATCGTACTTCCTTGACTCTAATAACAACTTTTCTTTTGTAGTTTATTTCATCCGACATAAGTATAGCTACTCCACCTTTTTTTGTTGTTGTTATTGCATGTGTGAAATATCTTTCTCCAGCCTTTCACGTTCACTCTATTGGTATCCTTCAGCCTGGGGTGAATCCCTTGTAGACAGCATAGAGATGGCTTGTATTTTCTTATCCATTCCGCCAGTCTGTGTCTTTTGACTGGGGAGTTTAATCCATTAACACTCAATGTTATTACTAAAAAGGCAGTTCTTATCACACCCATTTTGACATTTGGGTTTTATCTGTTATAGCAGTTTAGCAGTTTGATGTAATTATGAATTCCAAAAATAGATATTGGATTATGTTTGTAAACTGGTCTGTTAATCTGAGCATGATTAAGTTATGATTAGGGTGTTGACTGGGTCATGTCAGTAGGGTGTTGAGCCCCACCCCTTGGCGGGTGGGGGAATCAAATATAAAAGGCACAGCAAAGGACAGAGGAAGCAGTTTTGATGTTGAAGTCTTGAGCTGGAGCCCCAGGAAGTAAGAGAGCTTGACCGTGAGGAAGGAGAGAAGGCTCTGGGATAGAGACAAGCCATTCACCTGATAGTCTACAGATAACCTTGTGGAGAGAAGCAAAGCCTAGAGAGCCTCATAGTCTACAGCTGACCTTGTGGAGGAAACAGAGGAGCTAAGCCCAGAGAGAAACTCGGGCATGGGAAGAACCCAAGAAGCCTGAACCCTGGCAAACATTGGCAGCTGTCTTGCTCCAACACGTGGCAATAGATTTTGGGAGGGAAGAAACTTACACTTTATGGCCTGGTAACTGTGGATTTCTACCCCAACTAAATACCCTTTATAAAGACCAACCAATTTCTGGTGTTTTGCATCAGCACCCCTTTGGCTGACTAATACATCTGTCATATCTTATTTTCACCAATCTTTTGACACTTTTATTTTTACTGATATACTTTTCATTTCTAGAATCTCTTCCAAGAGCCTCTCTCCTGTCTTTTCTTTTCAGGCTGTAGTACTCCCTTTGGTATTTCCTGCAAAGCTGATCTCTTGGTTACAAACTCTCCCAGTTTCTGTTTATCTGTGAATATTCTAAACTCATCCTCATTTTTAAAAGACAATCTTGCTGGATATAAGATTCTTGGCTGGAAGTTTTTCTCTTGCAGTATCTTAAATATATCATGCCATTGCCTTTTTGCTTCATGGTTTCTGATGAGAAAACAGCACTTAATCTTATTAGGTATCCCTTGTTTGTTATGCATCACTTTTCTCTTGCTGCTCTCAGAATTCTCTGTATTTGGCATTTGACATTCTGATTAGTATGTCTCAGCATTGGCCTATTCAGATTATTTCAGATGGGAGTACATTATACTTCTTGGATACAGATATGTATGTCCTTCAGTAGTGTTGGGAATTTTTCTACTATTATTTCTTCAAATATTCCTTCTGCCCCTTTTCCTTTCTCTTCCCCTTCTGGGACACCCATGACACATATGTTTGCCCATCTCCTCTTGCCATCATTTAGTTCCCTGAGACCCTGTTCAATTTTTTACATTCTTTTCTTCATATGTTCTTTGGTATTTTCACATTAGGAGGCCATGTCTTCAAGCTCACTGAACCTTTCTTCTGCCTCCTCAAATCTGCTGTTATATGCCTCCAGTGTATTTTTTTTTTCATTTATTTTGACTTTCATTCCCATAAGATCTGCTATTTTTCTACGTAAGCTTTCAAATTCTTCTTTGTGTTCATACAGTGTATTCTTTATATCCTTAATCTCTTTACCCATCTCATTGAATATACTGAGATTTGTTTGAACATCTGTGATTAGTTGCCTCAACTCCTTTATGCCATCTGGAGGCTTATCTTTTCCTTTGACTGAGCCCTATTTTCTTGTTTCGTGGTATGGATTGTAATTTTTTTTAATGTCTTGGCATCTGGCTTACTCTATGTATGTATTCTAGGTGCAGTTTCTCTCTTCAGTTTAGGGCTTCCTTGACCTTTCTCCCCTGCTGGTTGTGTAGTAGAAGCTGAGGATGTAGTTGGTACTGTAAGCTGTGGAGTCTGAAGCTGCCCGTGTTGCCCCAGGAACCAATGAAGCGTCTCCCACCTTCCTCCTCTGCCAGGGGTAGGGACAGAGCCTCAGCCCTGTGTAATAATCCAAGTTGTGCAAGCCAAGACCATCTGTAGTGGCTCAGAGAGACTGATGAATCTTCATGCGCTTTCCTCCCATCTGGGGCGGGGATGGAGTTGCAGTGTGGGCAGCAATCTATGCCATGCAGTTCCAAATGACTGTAGTTGCCCAGGTAGACTGACGCAGCACCGGCCCCCCTCCTCCCCTGCCAGGGGTGGGGATGGACTCTCTGGTGTGCTCAACAATCTAATCTGTGTAGGCCTAATCTGCCTGCAGCTGCCCTGAGATACTAAGGAAGTACTGTCCCTTCTGCCCTTTAGGGGGTGGATGTGGACCAATAGATACCCAACAGTTTAGTCCCTGTAGGCCAAGAGTATCTGCCGTTACCCAGAAGGTTGAGGAAACACCAGCCCCCTCCTTTCCTATTGGGGGGTGGGGGTGGATCCATAGGCACCCAACAGTTCAGTCTGTGCAGGCAAGAAGTGCCTGCCATTTCCCGGGGTAGTTGAGGAAACACCAGCCATCATATCCTACTTGGGGGTGAGATGGAGCTACAGGTGTCCAGCTATTCGTCTGTGAGGGCCAAAAGTACCTACAGTTACTCAGAGAGGTTGGGGAAACACTGCTCCCCTCTTGTCTTTTCCAGGTTGGGGATGGAGCCACAGGCACCCAACAATCGGGTTTTTGGAGGCCAAAAGTGCATGCATTTGCCCTGAGAGGCTGAGGAAACACCAGCCTTCTCCTATCTTATGGGGGGAGGCCTCCCCCCTTAAGATTCCATAAGATGGAATCAAAAGCACTCAACAAATCAGTTTGTGTGGGCCGAAAGCGCCTGCAGTTGCCTGCACAGGCTGAGGAAATAACTCCCCTCCTATCCTATTAGGGGGCAGGGATGGAGCTAGAGGTGTCCCAGTATCCAGTCTGTGCAGGCTGAATGCATCTGCAGTTGCCCAGAGAGGCTGAAGAAACACAAGCCACCTCCCATCCTAAGGGGGTAGAGGGGTGGAGATGGAATCGAAGGCACTCAACAAACCAGTTCTTGCAGGCCAAAAGCACCTGCAGTTGCCCAGAGAGGCTGAGGAAACAGAGCTCCTCTCCTATCCTACTGGGTTGCAGGGATGGAGCCCCATGTGTTCGACTATTCAGTCTGTGCTGGCCAAAAGTGCCTGTGGTTGCCCAGAGAGGCTAGTGCAGGTTCCCCCCAGCTTCTTCCAGCCAGAGGTGGGGCTGGAGCACCGGTTAAGGCTGCAGTCTGATCTGGGTGGAAAGAAATCAATTCCTACCATCACTGTGATTTTCAATTGGCCCCATTTCCCCTTATGCCAGGGGTGGAGTTAAAATGGCTGCTACTGGCCTCTTTCAAAGTTGGACAGGTTCAAACTTTAGCTTTTCTTAGGATTATACTTTAGCCAGCCAAATTTACTAATCAGTAGCTGAAGTCTTTCTCCCCTGTTTTTGGGAAATAGAACTTCCAACTCCAGCCTCGGAATAGCTCCTGAGGCAGCTTGCACTACCAGTAGAGGATAGGTACAGGCCTTCATGGTGTGGATTGCTCTACTCGTGCAACTTCACTGCAGATGGGCCGTCTCCTCCTTCCATTCTTTCAAGGATGTTGCAGGATGTTCTTCTGGTCTCCTGGACCCCGCAAACAGGTGCTTTTGATAGCTCTGTTTAGATTACAAACTGCCCTATAAGACGAGCTGACTCTTGGAGCTCCTTTCTCAGCCATCTTGCCCCACCCCCCTTCATTAATTTCTACAAGTCCTCATGAAGCAAGATGGAAGAGGAAATCATTTCAAATCTGGAAAATTCCCTCCTCTGGGTAAGAGAAAACATGTAATAGTATTTAAAAATGAGAAAGTTTAGTTTTGGGACTATTTCCTCTTATGCCTATAAAATTAACATTAGTTTGGTTGAAACATTGCTTAGTTAAAATTTAAAAGATTTTAAGATTATTAAAATCAGAAAAGGCTTTGAAATCATTTTTGGATGAACAGCAGACAGAAAATTTCAACTTAATCCATCAACTTTCCAAAGAGAAATGAACTCACATAATCATATTAAACACAGAAATGAAGTACAAGCGCTATCCAACACCAAAAGTCCCTGTACAAAATCCAAAGCCAGGATGCAAACAGTATTTGTTTGATTTTAATAACAAAAACAATATATGCTCACTGAAAGAAAATTTGTATAAAACAAAATTATAAACTTCTGATAACTACATAAAGTAAAAAGTGAACACTTCCCTTTATCCCTAAACCCAGTCCCCACAGGTCAGAACTGTTAAGCATTCGGTGTTTTTGCCTCTGAACTTTTTTCTGTACATATACAAGATTAACAAACATCCAATATGAAATGTGTTTAATATGATGGCAAAGAACTTATCTCACTAATACTAACTGGAAAAGAAACCAGGGGGTCAACAGTGAAAAGTCCAACCTAAGTAGAAATTTCAAAAATATTCAATTTTGTTACTATCAGGTATTTTCAAATTCATCTAAAACTACAACTACCACCTTAAATATTTAAAGGCTATAACTTATTTCTCCTACTTAGACACTCCACTTCTTCCACCATTCTATATGAAACATGTTTTTAAATATTTTTGCACCATGGTCTCATGCTTACAACATAGGGATCCAAAACTGTTTGCAACTTTCCTGATGTGCTCATATAAATACCAAGTAGAAACAGCTTCTGATCTTGCTTCTTTGTGCAGTATGCAAATAATAGTGAGCAAACCAGTTCTCTACAAAGTCAATAAAGAATAGTGACAAGAGAAGGAAAAGAAAAGCAGAGTCAGTACTGAGGTCCACAACAGTGCAGAGTTAGGCAGAGACTGCACAAAACAAATTAAAACCTCTCCTGAGTTTTCAGTAGTCAATGTTATGGTAGGCTATCTTGAACTATTCACAATACTTGAAAATAATGAAAATAAGCAATAGAAGAGCAGGATGTCAGAACATAACATCTATCATGGTCTACCTACAGAAAGAGAAGGTCCCACTCTGAGTGGAGAAACACAGAAGAGGTCTTGTGACCTGATGGAAAGTGGAAATTTAAAAAAAGGTGGAAGTATGCATAAGGTGTGAAGGAGGGATAGAGAACAGAAAGGAAGGAGAGAAAAGGAGAGAGAAAGAAAGAGAGAGAGAAACAGAGAAAGATAAGGAGAGAAGAGGAGGAAGGGGAAGAGGAAAGAAAGGGAGAGGGAGAGAATAAGATAGGGAAAGGAACAGATAGGAAAGGAAAGGAAAAAGAGAGGAAAATAAAGATATAAAAAGGATTAGAGGGAGACATAAATGCATACAGAAGAAAGTCAAAGTAGATGCCACATATGTATATTTGGAGTCCCTGAAGAAGGAAAATTAAACAATGGAACAGAGCTAAAAATTAAAATTATAAGAGATTCTTAATGAAAAAAAAAAAAGAAAAACTGAGACTACATATTAAAAGAACAACTGTGGGAAAATTAACACAGTAATCAACTATAAGGCATATTCTTGTAAAACTATTAGACTTTAAAGATAAATAACAAAACTTTCTGGCCTCTTAGCAAAACGACCAAATAGCTTACAAAGGGAACACAATCAGCATGACTAACAGCAACATTCAAAGGAAGATAAGCGTGGAGCAAAGTTTCCAAGAAACTCAAGCTTAGAAAGCATGAACTAAAGAGTTTTTATCCAGCTAAGCTATACTTCAGTAGCAGGGTTGGAGAAAAACATTTTAAATATGTAATAAATAAGTGAACAGTGGGCTCATGAGCCCTTCCTAAGAGATAATGTGAAGGTTGAGTGTGTTGGTTTCTAACATGTCCATGGAAATTTTCTTTTTCCCAACATTAATTCGACACCATATCAATTCCAGATTTCTCTTTCTTTGGAGTCTTCCCTCCCTCTCACCAATGGAAAATCCTAACCATTTAACCAAAAACCGAGAAGAGATTTTGGCAAATACAATTACATGATTAAACTAGCAAAAATCACTGTAAAAATATGCCATCAGGAGGGAAGATGGCATCAGATTAGGCAGGCAGGGCTCAACTCTCTCTCAAAAACACAGAGGAATAGCAAAAAGCTGTCCAAGAGCCCTGCTTTCGGGGTCAGGAGACCAGGACAGAGTTGTGAAACTCTCAGGAGTGTGAGGGACAGAGAGACAAAAACCTGAAACAACAAAAGTGAATTACCATTCACTCACAGCAGCTGGGAAGGAATCCCTTCACTCACCCCCAAGATATTAAGTCGGGGTAAAACCCCTGGTTCACTGCAGCTTACTGAGAGGGGAACAGACAACTTCCTTCCTGTTAGCTGGTACAAGTGAAAAGGGAGGGAGAGTCAGGGGGCTTTTCTTTAGTTAATTTGGCCAGCAAAGCCTGCTTTGAATCATGGCTCTGGCCAGACTAAAACAAAGAAAAACAGACTGAAAGAAATGCCTCCATGGAAAGATGCGCCAACGAGCACCATCTGCTGGCCGGTCTGGAAATTGCATGGACAAAAACTGCCTTTGGCTCTCTCTGGACTCTACCTCCTGGGAAAAAAATCTGTGCCACATTCACAAGTCCCTGGCATGATTTTGATAACATAAGCTGGACAATTTTAAAGACTTAGAATAAGTTGAACAAAATATCTAAGAGAAGCTGTGGGAAAAAAAAAAAAAAAAAAAAAAAAAAAACAGAGAAATTAGCCATCAGAGTAAATTCACCAACATATTCCGATGCCTAAACATCAGCAAAAAATTAAAGCCGTATTAGGATACAGGGAGAAATGGACCAGCCAAAGGAACAAACCAAATATCCTGAAGAGATCCAGGATTTAAGACAATTAATTAATGATAATCACACAACTCTCCTAAATCAATTTTAAAAACTGGAAGAAAATATGACTATAAGAGATAAAGGATATTAAGAAGACACTAGGTGAACATAAAGAACAATTTAAAAGATTGGAAAGAAAAATAACAGACCATATGGGAATGAAAGACATGATAGATGAGATTAAAAATACATAAGAGGGAAGCAGATGTGGCTCAAATGATTGAGCTCCCGCCTAACACACAGGAAGTCCTGGGTTTGGTTCCTGGTGCCTCCTAAAGAAGATGAGCAAGACAGCAAGCTGATGCGAAGGGCTGGCATGGTGAGCTGGCGCAACAAGATGATGCAACAAGAGACACAAGGAGGAAAACATAATGAGAGACCCAACAAAAAGCAGGGAGCAGAGGTGTCTCAAAAGATTAGGCATCTCCCTACCAAATGGGAAGTCCCAAGTTTGGTTCCCGGTGCCTCCTAAAAGGAAGATGAACAGACACAGCAAGTGCAAACAATGAGGGGGTGGGGAGAAATAAATAAATAAAATCTCAAAAAAAAATACATTAGCGGCACATAAGAGCAGATTTGATTGCTCAAAGGCAGAATTAGTGATTTCAAAGACAGATCTGAACTGGAAAAGACAGGAGAACAGAAAGAGAAGAGAATGGAAAAAATGGAACAGGGTCTCAGGGAACTGAATGACAACACAAAACGCACACACACACACATTATCGGTATCCCAGAAGGAGAAGAGAATGGAAAATGGGCAGAAAGAATATTTGAAGAAATAATGACTGATAACTTCCCAACCTTCATGAAAGACATAAATATCAATTTCCCAGAAAGACTGTGCAACCCAGACAGAATAAATCCAAATTGACCTACCCAGAGACACCTACTATGCAGAATGACAAATATCACAGATAAAGTGAGGATTCTAAAAGCAAGAGAAAAGCAAAGCATCACATACAAGGGAACCTTGATAAGATTAAGTGCCAATCTCTCAGAAACTATGGAGAAGTGAAGAAAGTGGTATGATGTATTTAAGGTACTAAAAGAGAAAAACTACCAGCCAAGATTTCTGAATTCAGCAAACCTGACCTTCAAAAATGAGGGTGAGGATGTGAGGGCAATCTGGCTGCAACATCTGTTACCCTATTGATCGCCAGGGTTGATTCGGCTGATCTGGCTAGCAAGGCTGGTATCTCCTTCCTCCCTCACCATTCCATGTATGTCCCTTGGTCATACATGACTCGCACTCGGTCGAAGAGGACAACCATCCCCGTTAGAGGAAGACCATTCTTCGGTCAAGGGTATATGAGTAGCTGCACTCCCCTACTAGAACCTCCAAAAAAGTTCTCAAGGTATTTGTAGGAGAACATAGAGTAGTCAAGTTTCCAAGACTCCAGACACATCCATATGAGGCACTGCATGTGGCAGTCTGCCTTTAAAAAGAAAAAAAAAAAAAAACCAGACAAACAAAAACTGATTGAATATGTTACCAAGAGACCAGAATTACAAGGGATACTAAAGGGAATGCTGCAGCCTGGAAGGAAAAAATAAGGGTGAGAGACTTGGAGAAGAATGCAGAAATGAAGATTATTAGGAAGGGTAAATTAAAGGATAAAGGATATAAAGGTCTTGTATTAAAAAAAACTACAAAACATTGTTAAATAAACTGAAGAAGAGTTAAATAAATGGAAGGACATTCCTTGTTCATGGATTAGAAGATTAAATATCGTTAAGATGTTAAATTTTACCCAAACTGATTTACAGATTAAAAATGCAGTCCCGATAAAAATGCCAACAGCCTTTTTTGCAGAAATGCAAAAGGCAATTTTCAAATTTATTTGGAAGGGTAAGGGGCCCCAAATAGCCAAAAAGGTCTTAAAAATGAAGAAAGAAATTGGAGGACTCTCACTTCTGAATTTTAAAGCATATTACTTAGCTACAGTGGTAAAAACAGCATGGTACTGGCATTAAGACAGACACATTGACCAATGGAACTGAATCAAGAACTCAGAAATAGCCCCTCACATCTACAGTTAAGTGATTTTTGACAAGGTGGTCAAGCTCTCCCAGCTGGGCAAGAACAATCTATTCAATAAATGGTTCTGGGCAAACTGGATATCCATATCCAAAAGAAAGAAAGAGGACCCCTATCTCATACTTTATACAAAAATTAACTCAAAATGGATCAAAGACCTAAATACAAAAGTGACAACCATAAAATTCCTAGAAGAAAATGCAGGAAAACATCTTCAAGACCTTGTTCTAGGCAGTGGTTTCTTAAACCTTACACCCAAAGAACAAGCAATGAAAGAAAAAATAGATAAATTGTACCTCATCAAAATTAAACACTTTTGCACCTGAAAGAACTTTGTCAAAAGGGTGAAAAGGCAGCAAATTCAATGTGAGAAAATATTTGGCAATCAAACATCCAATAAGAGTTTAATATCCATGATGTGGCAGTTTGATATTATTTAAGAATTCCAAAAAAGAGATACAGATTATGTTTGTAAACTGGTCTGTTCCTCTTGGCATGATACCCTTTGATTGGTTTAAATTCAAAGGCTTTACATTTACTTGATTAAATCAAGATTAGGGCTTTGATTCAATCACATCATTAGTGCATGCAGGTTTGAGTCTCCACTCCCTTGGTGGGCTACATAAATAGATACTCAATCAAGAAGGCGAGAGAAGATATATGGATAGAGAGAGAGCTCCATAGACATGGCAGAGGAGAGAACTTGATCCTGGGCCCCGGAGAGAGATGAGTCATTCACCTGATAGTTTACAGGTGACCCCATGAAGAGACCAGAGCAGCTGAGCCCAGCAATGAAATGAGTCCTACAGCCTACAGCTGAGATCAGAAGAAGCTGGGCCCATGGAGTCTTAAAAGGAAGAGGAAGGCTGAACCCTCACAGACATCACCCACCATTTTGCATCAAAACACATGGCAACAGATATTTGGTGTGGAAGTACATTTATGGTACTGTCAGTTGGACTCTTTAGGGCCTTGTAACTGTAAGCTTTTACCTCAAATAAATACCCTTTATAAAAGCTGACAGATTTCTGGTACTTTGCGTCAGCACCCCTTTTGCTGACTAATACACATGATATTCAAAGAGGTCATACAACTCAACAATAAAAAGACAAACTATCTGATTAAAAAATGGGCAAAAGACTTAAAAAGACAACTGTCCAAAGAAGAAATACTTGGTGAAGAAACACATGAAAAAATGTTCAAGATCACTAGCGATTAGGGAAATGCAAATCAAAACTACAATATCATTTCACACCTAGTAGACTGGCCGTTATAAAAAGTTGGAAAACTGTAAATGTTGGAGAGGATGTGGAGATAGGAACACTTATATAATGTTGGTGGGAATGAAGAATGGTACAGGCACTGTGGAAGACTGTTTGGCAGTTCCTAAAGAAGTTGAATATACAGTTGCCATGTGACCCAGGAATACCATTGCTCGGTATATACCCAAAAGAACTAAGAGCAGTGACATGAACAGATATCTGCACACCGATGTTCATAGAGACGTTATCAAGATTGCCAAAAGATGGAAACAACCTAGGTGTCCATCAACTAATTAATGGATAAACAAATTGTGGTGTATATATACGATGGAATATTATGCAGCGGTAAGAAGAAATGAAGTTGTGAAGCATATGACAACATGGATGAACCTGGAGGATATGATGTTAAGTGAAGCAAGTCAGACACAAAAGGACAAGTACTTAATATATTAAGAACTAAATATATTATGTAAACTCATGGAATTAATAATTAGAATACAGGTCACCAGAAAATAGAATGAGGGTAAAGAATGGAAAGCTGAGATTTAATGTGGGCAGAATTGGTAAAAAGGTTGTTTGTAACTCTTTGAAAATGAATGAAAATGGTGAGAGCACATCATGCTGTTTGTGACTAACAGGGCTATTATATGGGTATTCCATGGTTAAAAGGGAAAGCCTAAGGACATTTATATTACTAGAAGGAAAGCTAAAAAATGTAACATGGGAATGTATAACGTAGTGAAACCTCATGTAAAATATGAATATGGGTGATATTGTATATATAAGACTATCTTTACAAAATATAAATAAAAAACTAGAGGGAAGGAAACAGAATAGCAGCTATGTAAGGTGAGGAAGCATAGAGAGACTGAGAGGTCATGAGTTTCGTTTGTTTGTTTGTTTGGTTCATTTTTATTATTATTATTATTATTATTACTGGAATAATGGAAATGCTCTAAAAATTATTGGAGTGATGAACATACAACTATGTGATTATACCAAATACCACTGATAGTACACTTTGGATAGATTTATGCTTTATTAGTATGTATCAATAAAATCGATTTGTTAAAAAAACAAAACATTATGCTAAGTGAAAGACACAAAGTAATACATATTGTATAATTCCATTTATATGAAATGTAAATATGAATCAATTATAAAGATGAAATTAGATTAGTGGTTAAGTAAGCTGCTTCACTCAACATAATATCCTCCAGGTTCATCCATGTCTGCACGGAGTGCAGGCCCATACGGAGAGCTGGCACAGCAAGATGATGCAACAAAAACAGACACAGAGGAGAGACAATAAGAGACGCAGCAGACCAGGGAGCTAAGGTGGTACAAGAGATTGAGCGCCTCTCTCCCACTCCAGAAGGTTCCAGGATCAGTTCCCGCTGACGCCTAAAGAGAAAACAAGCAGACACAGAAGAACATAGTGAGCAGACAGCGAGCGCAAAAACAACAAGGGGAGGAGAGAAATAAATAAATAAATAAAATCTTTTTTTTAAAAAGTATAATACAAGGGAGAAAAAAGGCGATTTTTCCTCCTTAAATCTTTTTGATTTGTTCTTTTGTACTATTATGAAATTTAAAGAAAGTATTCAAAAAAATTCTCATATATTTCTTAGCTAATCTATTTTAATTATGTTTTCTGATTTTGCACAAAAATATTTAAAGGTTGAAATCCTGTACATGATATTAATAAAATTAACCTTGAAAAAAAAGTGTACCATCAAACATTTTAGCTGACTTTTCTGTTATGTTAAAGAGATGTTTAATATTTTACCTTAAGTAAAATATAATCAATTGATACAAAATTAAAGGCAAGAGGGACGTAGATGTGGCTAAAGCAACTGGGCTTTCGCATACCACATGGAAGGTCCCAGTTTCGGTTCCTGTGCCTCCTGGAGAAAGGAAGCGCAGTGAACTGACTCACCAAGATGACACAACAAAAGAGACACAGAGGAAAGACAACGAGAGACACAACGAACCAGGGAGCTGAGGTGGTTCAGGTGATTGAGCGCCTCTCTTCCACATGGGAGGTCCTGGGTTCAGTTCCTGGTGCCTCCTAAAGTGAAGACGAGCAGACACAGAGAGCACACAGCAAATGGACACAGAGAGCAGACAGTGACCACAAACAATGGGGGGGGAGCGGGGATAAATAAATAAAATAAATCTTTAAAAAATAATTAAAGGCAAGAGATCTAAAAAGTCTAACTTTCACTGTAATATTAAATTAGACCTAGATACTCCCATTTAGTAACTTGAGTGGCAATTATATGATGAACTGGTGAATAAATGAATATGCCACACATTGATAATTACAAGAATTAAGAAACAGTCCGTATTTTTCCATATATTCCTTAATGAACATGCACTGTTTTCATTTATTTATTTATTTATTTATTTTTTTTTTTTTAAAGATTTTATTTATTTATTCATTTATCCCCCCCTTGCTGCTTGTGCTCGCTGGGTCAGCTAACCATGCCGTGCGGGCGGGCTTGCCTCCCATATGGTAAACGGGAGCCCTACTGATTGAGCCACAGCTGCTTCCCTGCACTGTTTTTAATTAATTAATTAAAATTTTTTAATTAAGGCAATAATTATCAAATATTCCCTAGGCTCCTCCTATGTCCTCAAATACTAATTCTAGGCTAAGGGTTGAGGAAAGATTAACAGGTATGTATTTGTAAATATCTCCAGAGGTCAGGGAATTCTAAAGGTAATTACTGCCCTAATCAAGATAGAAAAATAAAGAAAACATATGCACTGAAAAATCAAATATCCCAAATTTAAGCAGCACAGTGGATGCTAAAGAGTCCCTGCAGTTTTGCAGAGCAAATGACACTCAGGCATCTCACAGTGTTCAAAGTTTATTCCTAAGTACTTCCATTATCTCTAAAAGGAAAATGGTAATTGTATTCCCCCATCCATAAAATAGCAAATAGGTAAAAGCAAACAGGTAAAGCTCTCCCAGCTGGTTAGTAATTTATGGAAAAATCTGACTTAGTCTAGACTTTTTAACTATGTTAAGAAACCTGCAAAGAAACTGTACAAAACCATAATGTAGAACTCTTTTATCCTCTGAATTTAGGGATTAGAAATGAATCACTTAATACTTAAAGCATGCCTCCTTTGCTGCCTTGAAGGTAGTGAAATTCTGTATCAGCTGATATTAAGGGGCCAGCTGTCTGATTAAATATCATGACATTTTAATACTAAATAGGCAGATGAAAATTTTATTTATATTAAATCCCTTCCCAGAAAAGGAAGAAATATGTAAAGGGAGAGAAATAATAAATGTTATATTTTTGTGAGAGGAAATACATTTCTTAGTTTTGTGGCAAACTGTTCCCCACCAAAATATATATATATATATTGACGAATATAATCACAAATAGCCTTATAAACAGCTGAATATATTGCCTTGATTGTAATAAGTAAGGCTGAATTTTTTTAATCATTTTTTTAACTAGGCAAAGAACTTTATCATTGTATTTAAACTTTACTCCTAGGCTTCTTTAGCTTAATTAGCTGCAAAGCATGAAATTGTGCATAAAACCTGAAAAGAACTGCCCCGTCCAAGGGGCTTGAGTTTAAAAATATTAGAGATCTAGATTTTATTAGACCCATAGACCATTTTTAAAAGCAGCCATAATATAAAATAGCAGCTCCAAGTAACTACAAATTCTGTCTTCTTCAGAAGTTGACTCAATTCAGTTTGCCTCATTCTTGGAAGCCTCATCAAAATTCTCCACAAGATCTGGAACTTCACATCATCATCATCCTCACCAGTAGCAAGTGGTGCTTTTCCATTCACAGATTGTTTGGGCAGAGTTTCAGCCAGTCTCCTTAAAATAGACTGCCTGCACCAAGCTGGTTTAAGATGCTGGATAACATTTCTGACAGCTGCTTGGTCTCAGCATGGCCTGTAATGAAGAAAGTGTTTATTGCCAGAGATGCCTGAACTTTAGGGTTGTTAAAATGGATCACTGGTCCTTGGTTTGTAAACATACTAACCTCTTTGATACCAGAGATATTTTTTACCCCTAATTTCTTTAAGGAGAACTGAAGTTTTTTTTTCATCTGCTGTAGGTGTTCTATGAACCACCTTCTTTCTGCAAGCAGTTCCTTTCCCACCAATGCACACTTGTGCTTGCAGTTTGACGAGTTTCTCCTGGTTCATGAAAGTTCTTTCATCTTGTTGGAGTGGAAATGGGGTCACGTGGGGGACTAGGGTTGGCGTTCAGGGGGTCTCAGGTAGACTAGCCTTTCTGAATGATTTTAACTTCAATACATACTGCCTATCTGGCAACAATGAAGGCTACATTTTTCCTAGATAGAAAGGTATGGCCAGTGTTTTCAATATGGTAGTTCAGAAGGTCTAATCACCATGAGAAGTACTAAACTCAGATAATTTTTTAATAGCTCATATAGAAATGTATGAAAAATCTGCTATAAAAATGAATATCTATGAAACTCTACCTCTATAGTAGTTTTTTCTCAACCCTTATCATATTTCTACCCTGGCAATTGCCCAAAGAATAAAAGAAATCCTTGCAAAATTTCAGTTGCTTCCTGACCTGTTTAGCCAAATAAAATTTCTCTCCAATCATTTTATGCTATTCCAGTTTTATGCTATATCAGTTCTAATATATTTTAACAAGTTATTTGGGGCAAGAAGTCCTCTTAAAGTGGTTTCTTTTCCCTATCTTACTAGTCTGCTAAACTTGCATTTTGAACTATGCAGAGTCAGCTGTGGTGCTGCAGATCCACTAACAGTCAACAATAAAATGCTGCCCTGAGCTGTAAACACAAAAGAAAAGAAGGGGTCCACAAAGACCAAGAACTGGTAGTGGCTTTATGCCCATTCTCCCACTACCAAAAAGACCTGAATCAACTCTGAGAACAATTCTTTAGTTGGTTGCTCTTGTTTACAAATCTCCAGCCATCTGACTGACAGCATTCTCACTAAAGCATCCACAAATGTTGGAGAAACAAAGCTGCTAGTACACATAGATATCCAAAAGACCAGGAGTTTTTCCATAAAACCTGCCCTTACATATTAGTTCTTCTACCTTGTTTGCATTCTCTTGGCTTCCCATTCTGCATTCCTCTCTTGACCCATTCTTTTACATTAAACATTTTCTAAATGCATACAAAAACCTACGATATGCAGAGTATCCACATAACAGCTTCCACCATGAGGTATTAAAAAATATATATAGAGAATACTTTCAGAACCAACACTGTGGCCTGTTAGATTTAAAAGCTCTGAAAGACCTGCATCTCAAGATCAGCATTTCAGAAGCAGAACTCTAAATATTCATAAGCAACAAGACCTTTACTAAGACTCATCTCCTCATTTAAGACAACAAAACCAACTCTAGCCAGGTAGATAGGTGTTCATAACACAGTATTTTGAAGAGGCAACCAGATTATAACATTTAACCCTTAAAAGTTTTTTTCATAAACCTATTAATATGGAGGCAAATTCTACATCTAAACGTGCAGGGTTTTTTTTTTTTTTTTTTTTTTATTCCTTTGCCATTTGGGAGATAGAAAAGCATCCCTGATTTGTATATTAAAGCACAAGCATCTGTCCTACTGATGATATTCTAGAGAAGCATATTAGCATAAAATTTAACGATGTCAAATAAGTGGATGTGAAATAGGGACTGCGTAAAGACACTATTTCCAAGGCTGACAGAAACATCACTGTTTAGAAATGCAAATGAAACCATTATGTTCAATAATTATATGAAAATATGAACAGTTCAGCATGTTTTCCAGCCCTGATGGCGGTTAATGGGATGTACGCTTATGTAAATAACTACTATTAAAGCTAATGCTGAAAAAAACTAATAAATTCATACTAAAGCAACTGATTTAGTATGCTTTTAAACCCCAGCAGTGCTCACTTATTAGAAAAGAGTGCATTATTATGTTTAGAACTCATTACTGCTACAAGTCACTGCAACTCCATCAATTATCATGCATTAATGAAAATGGGACACATACAAAAAAAAAATTATTGCCTCTCAGCAGTTTTCTTTAAAGACAAAATCCAGGGGTATTACCATCATGGAGCCTTGTAGGGAACTTATCTACAAGATAATCTTTATTACTATAACAATATGCCCAGTACTATCACCCTAGGATGTTTGATCCTAAGAAGGGCTAAAACCTTAATGTAAAATTATCAACATAGTTACAACAATAAGACATTTTAATTTTAACATCAATAAAACATTTTTAATATTTGAATTACATTTTAAGAAACTTTTATTAACATATATTTCATATATGGTCTATTTTTTTAAAGGGAACCTTAGAAACAAAAATACAAAGTGGTAATCAGAAAATGTAAAGGATAGATGGATCCATTCCAAGATGCTGTCTGATATAACAAATAAATAACATTCATTTCCTCATTTATGTCTCAGTGAATTCAGTGGAACCAAGAAATTAAAATTTTAAGAACAAAGCTTAAATTTCCTTCTTGGCCACAAGATGAACTTCCTTGAAATATGTTAAATAGTTAGTACAAGATATTAAGAAGCCAGGAAATCCTTGTTGTTTAAAATTCAAGTTTATCTGGTAAATAACAGCAAGGAAATGCTGATGGAACAGGTATTCAAATATAGAAATATGTTTGCTGTCTCACTCTACTACTGCCAACTTGTGCAGTTTATTGTTTCTTTAACATATGTAATTTAACTGACCCTTCATCCTTTCTAGCATCCAGGAAAACAGAACATACTTTAGCACCCATTCAATGTGAAATATATTTACTAAATCTCTGACATATGCTCACTCATATAATGAAAATCATTTTGCTTCAAAAAGTAGAGTGCCCCTTAGAGACTGTCTTGTTATTTATGAGTATATGTCATAACTCATACATCAGTTCAATAGTTTTCCAGTTTTAGTTCTCACATGTTTATTCAGTTCACAAGAAGCTACTATAGCAATTTAGATATAGTAAAACCAGCTGGTGGTAGAGTACCATGATCATGCAGCTTCAACAGTAAAAAGTTTTCTCCTAAGCATAATATGTTGTCTTATCAAGCAACTCTGGTTAAACAATTCATTCATGAAAAAGGGTTTTTTTTTTTTTGAAATATTGAGTATTATGTACTATATTAGATAGAATAGTGCACAAGACAGAAATGATGTCTTACAAGGAAACACAATCAATCAATCAATACATACATACATACATAGAATATCAAGTGCTAAAGAAAAAAATGCCCATTCACAGCAAAAAATGAAAAGAAAAAAAAAAAAAAAAACAGCAAACTAAGAATAAAAGAGAAATGTCATTTGGTCAAAAACATTTACCAAAATCCCATTGCTAATATCAAACTTAAGGATGAAATATGTCTTTCCCTCTAAGATATGGAACAAGAAAAGGATGTTGTCTCTAACACTTCTATTCAAAACTTTAATTAAAGGTTCTTGCCAGTGCAATAAGGTAAGAAAAAGAAATAAAAGGCATAAAGATTAGAAAGAACTAAATTTTTTTTTCATTTACAGATGACATGATAGTTTGCATATAAAACCTTATGAAATTCGTGAAACAACTATTAGAACTGATACATGAGAATTTAGTATGGTCAAAGGATGTAAAATCAGCTGTATTTCTAAATTCATCAGACCGGCCTCAAATTGCCAATACCAATATGTTTTTCATGAAAAATAAATTAACATACATCTTATTTTGATTACTATTTCTTTGGCATTTCTTGTTGTAATTAAGGAAGTCTAACCCTGACAGATTGATAAAAAGTCCTTAAGTAGGTTCCAATCATAGCATTTACAGCTTTCATTCCGCATTATTTCCCTTGAGATCTCTTCTAAATCTTGTCAGAATAGCATGATAGTGGGGTTCCTTAGCAATTTCTAAATGACTTCTCTCAGCAATAAGCTTCCTTACTACTGCTTAAACAAATTTAAAGAAATGCTCACTCATAAAATAAAAAAAAATTTAGTTGCAGAAAAAAGATTGTCCAATAAAAACAAAATGTAGATTGGTAGTTGCCAAGGGATACAGGAGAGGGGAATGGGTAGCAAATGCTTAATGGGTACAGGGTTTACTTTTGGGTGTTCTGGAACTACATAGAGGTAGTGGTTGCACAATGTTTTGAATGTATTACATGTCATTGTTCCCTTTAAAATGATTAGTTTTATGTCAATTTCACCTCAAAAATAAAAAAACTGGATTGTCTCTTTAAAAACTGGAATGCTGGGGCACTACCTTCCCCCTGGTATGGGACATGACTCCCGGGGATGATCCTCTCTGGCACCAAGGATTTATTACCAAGCACTAACTAGTGATGCATTTGGAAAAAGACCTTGACCAAAAGGGGGAAATACTGAATACAAATAAGCTTTTATGGCTAAGAGATTTCAAAGCAAGTTGGGATGTCATTCCTGAGGTTATGCTTATGCATGTCTTAGCACGCTCTCACTGACTGCCACAGTAAAGTGCCTCAAACAGTGGGGCTCCTGAGTGCTGTAGAGACATCTAGACACTATAAGCAGGGCAGACAAGCTCAGGAATTCGGCACCCTGTCAGTGGGCCTTACCTTGGAATATATGTTCCCCAATGTAACAGAGTCAGACTCATTTACAATTTCCCTATACACTGCTCTTCTGCCCTTTTTATTTGAACCTATGATTAGCACTATACTCATTAAATATATGTCCTGGACACACAAATCTTCTGTCTATTCATATGCCAGTTGAGCCTTGAATCTCAGCAAAGTTGCAACAACTACACTTCAGTTCATTGGACTCAACCAGGACAACTAATAGAAGGATGATGATGGACAGCACCCATCCCAAAAAACAGAGTATCTCCAACGGCAACCAAGACAGTTCCAACCATCTGCCCCATGGGATCTAAGCCCCCTTCAATCAGAAACAGAGTGGGCACCACCATCTCAAAATCCTCAAGATTTAGGAATGAACAAACACTGAGGGGAAATGCAACTATGGACTAAAGTAGACTTATTATTATTATAGCAATGGAAGAACTTGTATCATTGCTATAAAGACAGGGGTCACCAGAGGTTCTGAGGGAAAGAAAGGGAAGAATAGGTGTAACATGGGGCATTTTGAGGACACTGGTATTGTCCTGCATGACATTGCAAGGATGGATACAGGTCATTATACATTTTGTCAAAACCTACAAAATTGTTCAGTGCAGAGTACAAACTATAGACCGTGATTAGTTGCAATGCTTCAATATGTGTTCATCAATTGTAACAAATGTACCATAGTAATGAATGATGTTGTTAATGGGGGAAAGTGTGGGATGGGATAGGGGTGGGGTATAGGGAATCCCCTATATTTGTGATATAACATTTATGTAATCTAAAGCTTCTTAAAAAAATAAAAAAATTAGGAAAAAAAATTGGAAAGCTAGTTATTCTTTGGGCGACAGAAATCTGAATTACAACTCCACAGGAAAAATATCTTCAAATAGAAGATAAATTTGAAATAGAAGATAAAATTGGATATATCAAATATATCTTCATATCCATTTTGTATGTTGTAAATTTTTTCAGGACAAGAAAATATGTTTTGCAGACCTTACATTTTTATAGAACTTTAGTTTTGAAAAAGCTTTCACATATTATCCCCCCCAACACCCCAAGATGGCTCCTTTGTCTGTTTGCTCTTTTTTTTTTTTTTGTGAGTAAAAATCAAATTTTTTACAACACATACCAATATTTGTAAAATGATATATAAATATATATGCATATATGTGCATTTGCTTACAAAAATGTTATATTTATATATTTTAAGAGGTGCTTAGATTACCTAAATATTACATGGAACCTACAGGGATTCCCATGTTCCCCACCTCCCACACCTCCCACCACATCCCACACAAACGTCCACCACAAGTGTGGCCCATCACCCTCAATGGACTTACACATCCTGGGGCCTTGCCATCAACCATAGACCACAGTTCACATTGTAGACCACATTCTCTTCCACACAGTTCTGAATAGTGTGTGCTGATTTAAAATGGCCTACATCCGTTGCCACAACAGCACTCAGGACAATCTCCAAGTCCCGATAAAGCCCCTGTATTTCAACTGCACATCCCCTCCCTGCCCCGAAAGTGTCCAGTGGACACCGGCTCTACCTCACTGTTATAATTTCTTCCATTGCTAGAATCACCATATGTGTACAACAGAATACCATTAAGTCCACTCTAGTCCATAGTTCTTCCTCCAATCCTGAGGGGACTGGGATGGTGATGTCCACTCCACCTCCAAGTGAGAGAGGGCTTATATCCCATGGATATGGTGGGTGGGATGATCCTGCCTGCAGATGCAGGACCTCTCCATTCCCTGGAATGGCCGCTACCCATTGTTGTCTCCTCGCCAGGTGACTTGGATGAGTCCATTGAGCTGTAGGATAGAAGTTTGTTTTTTTTTTCCTGAGTTTCCTTATGTGTGTCTCTTGCATGTAAGCTTATCGTTGTTTCTTTTTCCTATTAAGTGTATTTGATTAATATATGGGCTACATGTTCATGGAAGATTTAGATCACAGAAGGGTTACAATGGATACTGCAGGAGATTACTCATGGGGGGTGTCTGGGAGGGGGGATTCATGGGAGTAAGTTCATCTGAATATACATGAAAGATATACAAAATTGTTCAAAAGATCAAAGGATGGGGCATGGTCACGGTGGGTGGACAATCACTCAATAAATGAGGGAATCTGAATTCCTAGCCTGTAGAGCTCTGCCACATTCTCCAAGGGAGCAGCAACAGTCTTCTGAGTGCAGGGACAGTGAGTTCTTGTTATTGATGACTACCCTTATGAGTCTTTGCTCTTGTAACTGAAACTGAGCTTACTAATAAGGGGTGCCTAAGGGTTGCCACCTGAGAGCCTCCTTGTTGCTCAAATGTGGCCTCTCTCTAAGCCAAACTCAGCATATGAATGCATTACCTTCCCCCCAACGTGGGACATGACTCCCAGGGATGAGCCTCCCTGGCAACGAGGGATTAATACCAAGTGCCAACTGGCAACACAACTGGAAAAAGACCTTGAATAAAAGGGGGAAAAGGTAAAGACAAATGAGTTCAAGTGGCTAAGAGACTTCAAAGAGAGTCGGGAGGTCATCCCAGAGGTAAAGCTTACGCACACCTCAGTAGGAGCTCATAGAACATCAAAGTGCATATCACCCCACACAGAGGGGCTCCGGAGAGCTCTGGAGACACCCAGGTCCTATATAAGGGGGAATAGCCCCAGCAACTGACGCCTTATCAGTGGGCTCTATTTTGGAATCTGTGCTCCTGAGAGTGACAGAATTGGACTCAAATAAGTTCTCCCTGCACATGGTTCATCAGTCCCTTCTATTCAAACCTATATGTGATGCTGGAGTTTTTAGGTATACTTCCAGAGACTGGAGCCTCTGGCCTACCTATGTGCCAGGTGTGCGTGGAATGCTCATTGTTTTTGCTTGTTGTTTGCATTCATTGTCAGTTCGTTGTCTTCTCATTGTTTTTTGTTCATTGCTTTTTGCTCATTGCCTGCTTGTTGTCTGTCTGTTTGTTTTTTCCTTTAGGAGGCACTGGGAACTGAACCTGGGACTTCCCATGTGGGAGGCAGGCGCTCAACTGCTTGAGCCACAATCTGCTCCCTGCTCATTTTTTGTTTTTGCTCAATGTCTGCTCATTGTTTTTTGTTTGTCTTCTTTAGCAGGCACTGGGAACCAAACCCAGAACCTCCCATATGGGAGGTGGGTA
Source organism: Tolypeutes matacus (assembly GCA_026826555.1). Taxonomy (NCBI): domain Eukaryota; kingdom Metazoa; phylum Chordata; class Mammalia; order Cingulata; family Chlamyphoridae; genus Tolypeutes; species Tolypeutes matacus. The sequence continues at coordinate 42,213,262 of JAKSZT010054215.1, forward strand.
CCCAAATGCTTGAACCACATCCACTCCCCACATATTATATTTCATCATCTTATGTGGTAAATAGTTTATTTGATCATCTTGTGTGGTAAATAGTTCAGGTATTATTAACATCTTATGGATGATGACATTAAGACTTGCAGAGGTTAGTTCACTGAAGTTCATACATCGAAAGTTAGGTCATTAAAGGAAGAACTAAGTCAAAATTCCAATATGTATGATTTCAGTGCTCTTTCCAAAATACTACAGTGCTTCTTATTATATCATACAATGAGATAAGTCCTTTGGAGACATTCATTTTTTAATCAACTAAAGTTTTACAAACTGGTCTTGTTTGATTTAAAAGGGGGAAAAAGCTGCCTTATCTGCATAAAGCACTTCTCTGCCATCTCAAATTACTATATAATGCTATACCAAGATAGGCTTCTAAATGCTGTGATATTTCTGAATAACTAAGCTTAGCACTATATTTAAATTTCTTCTTACTGCTTTGCCTCTAGATTGATAGTCCTTGTGCTTTTAGCCTGTATACCGATGGCTTGGGGCTATTTGACAAATTTTCTTGTCACTTATATTCTCTTTTGTCATTGTATCATAGACTCTCTGCCACCAAACTTTGGTATAAATTTCTCACTAGAGGAATTACTATTGCTAGCCTCCTTTTCTGTTGGTCTCATCTACCTTTATTTATCTGCTTTTTTCCTTTGCCTCGTCACTTTTCCTGCATTTCTTTCTCACTAGAGGAATTACTATTGCTAGCCTCCTTTTCTGTTGGTCTCATCTACCTTTATTTATCTGCTTTTTTCCTTTGCCTCGTCACTTTTCCTGCATTTATCACCTTTTGTGTGAAAAAGTCCTCATGAGTATGACCAGAAAAATAAAACACATACTTGAAAAACTCACCAACTGGAACACAAGTATTATCTTTAGATATTTGACTTTTTTAGGCTACATTTAAGAATTTAAAAACTATTTGAAACTGTTTTGATAAGAGGGATTCTATTTCTCCATTTGGCTCTGTAATTCAAGACTGAGGATTCAAGAAAACTAGATGCTCACTAGACTGTGATTTCTGTACTAACAACAGATAATAAAATTGGGAGAAAGGAAACAATCCTTGCCATTTTTACTATAGGAAGATCTATTTCAGATAATCCATTAACTTTTGATCATTATATAACTATGCTATAATTAGATTTACTACTTCCGAAAAATTGCAGATTTGGAAATGCATAATCTTGGGCACAACTCTTTAGAAAAAGAAATGTTATTGTATAAGTCTTTAACTGAAGTGAGTGTGTTACCATCGGAGTCATTTAACTTCATAAGTGAAGGTCATCTTAAGGTTAAAAATAACAAGACAAATTTGCTACTGATTAATAATAAAGCCATTCATTATATTCTTCCAATCTAAAACAATTACAAGCTGTGGTATGGCAAATGGATTCAGCTGAAGAGAACACGTCAGAATAATAGTCTTTCAAAGAAGATCAGTAATGTAAAAGGCTAACTGGAATAATGAACTCTCCTGAAAAATAATTATGAGATTGATTTATTGAAAGTATATTTTTTCATGCAAAAACTGCTAAAACTTTTCTAAGTAATTTTAAATGATGCCATGCAGATTCAGTGCTGTTTTTCTAGTACAAAATTATCACTTAAAAAAAATTAAACAAAAATATAGGAAAAAAATTGAATTTCAGTCTGCTGAGACCCAAAAATAAATGAACCCCTTAGCCATTAGTATCATTTTAGAAGTACCAATCCATGTCTATCTGAAACCCACTATCAGTCACTACAAACAACACAGCATCTAGAGCCTTCAGCAAATCAAAGAAACCAAAATCAAAGTAACATTAGCAAAATCAAGACTGGAAAGTAAAATTATTAGTTTCATAATGAAATGGATATACCATAGACACTAAAAGGAATTCGGACAATAAGGCACAGAGATCTCGCAGAGCTAATCTTATAAAAAAAATAATACAAAATAAATTATTGCTCAAAAAATGCATTAATACTCAACCAGGAAAATAAAGATATGGGAAAATAAAGGAAAAATGATATTTGAAAACGTAGGTGTAGAAATGTTACTTTCTATAGTTATAATAAAGACCTTTTTACTTAATACTTATTATAAAAAATAACCGAAAGAACTAAGTATATATTAAATACTAAAACACATGCATTCATAAGCAAACAAATCTTGCTGAGCCAAGGATAGAGAGCAAAGGGATTGAAAAGCACAATCTCCTCTCAACATACTCCAAGACACGTAATTTACAGTTCGATAAATTTATCAGAATTTCTCAAAGACTTGTTTCATTCTCAGTAGAAAAACTGAAAATGGGTCCAACTATACTATAAGTTGGAAAGCAGTTATTAGTCATTTGCTAGTACTTTTGTTTCAACATATAAATATGCTCAAGACTTTTCTAGCTTGAAAATAAACAAACCAAAAAACTTTCCTTCAAATATAGGATTCCCTTTGGCTAGATAATATCTCCTGTTTTGCACAGCCTGTGTTTTTTTAAGCTTTCCCCTTTTCACCCCATACTCAAGCCTAAATCCACTACAATTAGGTAGATTCTTCTAAAATGTCATTGAAATGGTCCTGGTTTCATCTGTCCACATGCAACCTCCTCAGAGAAGCTTTCCTTGATACTTACCTCCCACTATTTCCCCACAATACTCTGCATATATTTATTACAGAACTTACCATACTCTATTCCCTATCTGCTTAATCCTCTTGCCCACTACACTAAAACATCTCCTTGAAGGCTGGAACACTTACTAATCATTTTTTGTTTGTTTGTTTTTGTTCTTTTAATATTTCTCAATTAAATGTAACGGAAACATATAAATTTTTTTTTAATCAAACAGTATATTACACAATATATTTGGTTCATAATAATGCAGTCATACAGTATTTGTCCTTTTGTGTCTGGCTTGCTTCACTCAACATAATGTCCTCCAGGTTCATCCATGTTGCCATATGCTTTATGACTTCATTTCTTCTTACAGCTGCAAAATATTCCATCGTGTGAACAGACCACAGTTTGTTTATTCACCACTTACTAATCTTTTATCAAGAGTACATGGCACAGGGGAGCAGGTGTAGTTCAGTGGTTTGAGTGCCTGCTTCCCATGTACAAGTCCCAGGTTCAATTCCCAGTACCTCTTAAAAAAAAGGACATGGCACAAAGCATGGTGCATATGTTTATTCAAAAATACATTATTGAGTCCCTCATCATTTTAGAGATAAATTAATCCTTTCTGCTAAAGGAGACCTACCCTACACAAAGTAGGTCTAAATGAAGAAAAATTAATATATGAAAGCAATTTTCAAGAAAGAAAGAAATCCAACTACATTCAAGTCGGAAATTTAAAATGTATGCATAGAAAATGTAAATGTTATTTAACCTCACACATTTTATATACTTAAGGCAAATCTACCACTCCACCTTATGGGATATATTCTATACTAAATTACGTCCAATTTTGAATGCTAAATGTGAAACATCCAAATGTTATATTTATTGCATATCTTCAAGTCTCTTGACAATGTTTACCAAGAAAACTTCACTTCAGCAAGTAAAATGATTCTACACTCCCTTTGTGGTGTGTTTCTCAATCACATCCCTTGCTCAGGAAGTCAGAGAATTCAGACACAAATTAAAATTCTAAAAGCATATTATCCTAAGAAGTCCAAAAGTTGTTATCCTTCTAATGCCATATTTAGTCCTATCATAGCTACCTTCTGGGATGAAGATATACCTATTTCACACTTGCACTTTTTGAGGAATTCCCTCTACATCAGGGGCCCTTAATCAGGGATCCACTGACCCCCAAGAGGTCAATGGAAAAATTTCAGGGGGTCCATGAGCTTGAATTGAAAAAAATCAACTTATTATCTTTATTTTCTATGACCTCTGATGTTAAGTGTCATAGAACTATCTGCTGCTACATTAGGACCTGACTGGCAAAGTGGTTGGTAGAATAAAAAAGGTTAAGAATCCCTGCTCTATATAAAATGTCTTCTCCCAATTTTCCCAACAATATTCATGACAGTCGCACCTAGGAGATATTGAGGGTTCAGTTCCAGATCACTGCCATAAAACAAATATCACAATAGTCACATGAATTTTTTGGTTTCCTAGTGCAAATAAAAGTTATGTTTACACTAAATTTTAATATAATAAGTGGAGCAATAGACTAAAAAGATTAAAAGTATTTCTAAAAAACACGATATGTGTACCTTTAATTAAAAGATACTTTATTGCTAAAGAATGCTAACTATCATCTGAGCTTCAGTGACTTGTAATCTTTTTACCAGTGGAGCATCTTGCCTCGATGATGATGGCTGCTAACTGATCAGGGTGATGTCCATGGACAGCTGAGGTGGCTATGGCAATTTCTTAAACTTAGACAATGAAGTTTGCCTCATCAATTGACTCTTCATTTCATGAAAGATTTCTCTGTAGCATATGATGCTGTCTGACAGCATTTTACCCACAGCAGCACTTCTTTCAAAATTGGAGTCCATCTTCTCAAACACTGCCACTGTTTTATCAACTAAGTTTAGTTAATATTCTAAATCCTTTGTTGTCATTTAAACAATATTCACAGCATCTTCACCAGGAATAGATTCCACCTCAAGAAACCACTTTCTTTGCTCACCCATAAGAAGCAACTCCTCATCCATTCAAATTTTATCATGAGATTGCAGCAATTCAGTCACACCTTTGGGCTCCACTTTAATTCTAGTTCTCTTGCTATTTCCACTATATCTGCAGTTACTTCCTCCACTGAAATTCTGAACCCTTCAAAGTCATCCATGATGGCTAGAGTCAACTTCTTCCAAACTTCTATTAACGTTGATATTTTGACCTCTTCCCATGTATAGTGAATGTTTTTAGTGGCAACAAGAATGGTGAAACCTTTCCAGAAGGTTTTCAACTTACTTTGCACAGATCCAACAGAGGACTCTATCTATGGCAGCGATAGCCTTATGAAATGTATTTCTTAAATAATACTTGAAAGTCAAAATTACTCCTTGATCCATGGGCTGCAAAATGGATGTTGTATTAGCTAGCAAGAAAACAACATTAATCTCAACGTACCTCTCCGTGAGAGCTCTTGGGTGACAAAGTACATTGTCAAGGAGCAGTAATATTTTGAAAAGTATTTTTTTTTCTGAGCAGTAGTTCTAAACAGTGGGCTTAAAATATTCAGTAAACCAAGTTATAAATGCTGACATACAGGCTTTGTAGTTCCATTTAGAGAGCACAGGCAGAGTAGATTTACCATAATTCTTAAGGGTCCTAGAAGCTTCGGAATAGTAAATGAGCATTGGCTTCAACAAAAAGTCACCAGCCACACTGATCCCTAACAAGAGAATTGGCCTGTTCTTTGAAGCTTTGAAGCCAGGCACTGACTTCTCCTCTCTAGCTATGAAAGTCATAGATGACATGGTCTTCCAATAGAAGGCTGTTTCATCTACACTGAAAATCTGTTGTTTTGTATAGCCACCTTCAAGAATTTTCTCAGCTAGATCTTCTAGGTAACTTGTTGCAGCTTCCACATCAGCACTTGAGGCTTCACCTTGCATTTTGAAGGTATGGAGATGGCTTCTTTCTTTAAACCTCATGAACCAATCTCTACTGGCTTCAAAGTTTTCTTCTGCAGCTTCCTCATATCTCTCAGCCTCCACAGAATTGAAGAGAGGGCCTTCCTCTGGATTAGGCTTTGGCTTAAGGGAATGTTGTGGCTGGTTTGATCTTCTATCCAGAGCACTAAAACTTCACATCTGCAATATGACTGTTTTACTTTCTTATCATTTCCTGTGTTCACTGGAATAGCACTTTTAATTTCCTTCAAGAATTTTTCCTTTGTATTCACAATTGGCTGTTTTGGTGCAAGAGGCCTAGCTTTTGGCCTGTCTCAGTTTGGGACATGCCTTCTTCACTAAGCTTAATCATTTCTAGCTTTTGATTTAAAGTAAGAGGAATATGACCCTTCCATTCATTTGAACACTTAAGGGACACTATAGGAATAATTGGTATAATTTCAATATTGTTGTGTTAGGGAAATAGGGAGGCCAGAGAAAAGGGTGAGGGACAGGGATAGGACCAGTCAGTGGAGCAGTGAGAACAGGCACATTTATCAATTAAGTTTGCCATCTTATATGGGCACAGTTCACAGCACCCCAAAATAATTACAATAGTAACAGCAAAGGTCACTAATCACAGATCATCATAACAGATATAACAATAATGAAAAAGTTTGAAATTTTGCAAGAATTACCAAAATGTGACACAGAGATATAAAGTGACCATAAGCTGTTGGAAAATGGCACCAACAGACTTGTTCAATGCTGAGTTGTCACAATGTTCAATTTGTAAAAATCACATATAAAAAATATATCAATTATCTATGAGGCACAATAAGTGAAGCACAATAAAATGAGGTATGACTATATTCAGTATCCTATAAAAATTCAATTAAAAAAAAATCTAAACCTCTTTCCCCAACCTCCCACATAGAAGAATCAATTATTCTCTTCTTAGTGCTACCACAAAAATGTGTTCATATTTTTACTATTGCACTTCATCCAATGGTGTAATTTTATGTTTATATGTCTTTATTCTGAACTATACTGTGATTACCTTAAGGTTAGGGATAATGTTTAATTTATCTTTGAATTCACAACATATTATCACAGTGTCTGTTACACAATAGCATTCAATGGTGAATGAATGCCTTATACATCATTTATTTTAAAGGCTTAAGGAACAGTGATTGTCAATAGGCACTGCTATTCCCTACTCTCATCATAACTGCAATGATTTCACTTTTGGCCCTTACTGATTAAAATTTTTGGTTTTACAATATTACATTCATTTTTGAGGATTAGGGGAGAAGATTAAGACATTCACTAATTGCCAAATACAAAATTTAGCAAACTTGGGTGTATTAGTCAGCCAAAGGGGTGCTAATGTGAAATACCAAAAATGGGTTGGTCTTTATAAAGGGTATTTATTTGGGGTAGAAGTCCACAGATACCAGGCCATAAAGCATTAAGTTTCTTCTCTCACCAAAGTCCATTGCCACGTGTTAGAGCAAGACAGCTGCTGGCGTTTGCCAGGGTTCAGGCTTCTGGGGTTCCTCTCTTCCCGGGGCTGTGTTTCTCTCCGGGCTTAGCTCCTGTTTCCTCCACAAGTTCAACTGTAGATGATCAGGTAAACAGCTTGCTTCTCTTCTCCTGGGGCCTTCTTTCCAACATCAAAATTGCTTCTCAAAAGACTGCTTCAACTCTGTTCTTTGCCTTGCCTTTTATATTAGATTCCCCACCCACCAAGGGGTGGGGCTCAATGCCCTAATCATAACCTAATCCTGCCCATATTAACATATCAGTTTACAAGCATGATTCAATTATATTTTTGGAATTCATAATTACATCAAATTGGCCAACGGTTACATTGGGCAACTGTTTATTATAGGTATTAAAAATGCTTTGGAGTCAGGAAGACCCAGATACGGATACCACTTCTGCCACATACTAGCAAAGGAAACTTTAAGTACACTTATTCTTCATCCATATTTAGGGTATAATAATATTTCAACATACAGGGTATTAAAAGGAATAATAAGATAATAACTGTAAAACACTTAACACATGGTCTAGGGCATCAGTAAAGGATAAATGCTGAGAAACCAAGAAAATAATATAGTTACTTTATATATGAACTTAGTAAAATGCAAAATTTTTACTTACATTATTTCATTTAAAAAGTAAAGTAGCTATTATTACCCTATTTTACAGAAAAGGAAATGAGTTTAGAAAGGTTAGGTGACTTATCTCAAGACACAAAAGTATAAAGTAGTTGATCCATCACAGCTGTCCAAAGAACCATAAGAAGATATACAAGTTAGGGCAATGGGTGGAGGTGTGAATGCTTGAAGAATTTTAAGTTAGAGCCAAAAACTGTCAAAAGAAATGCACTAGGGAATATATCTTAATGAAGTCTTGAAAAAGAAAATTAGTAAAAGAGACAATAACAAAGAAATAGAAATAAATTGTAACTAAGTAGGAAAAAGCAATGTCTTTCCTGACTAGTATATAGGGACCACACAAGGGGGCCTTAAAATAAAGGTCATATATTTTAAGTGAAACCAGTAATGAAGAGCTTGAATGTCAAAATGAAGAACATGTATTTGATCCTTTAGTCCATGAGAAGCCAAAGAATGGTATTAAAAGCCAAGTGATGTAATAAAAATAGTCCTTAAGAAAGATTAATCTGGTAGCAATTAGGTCAATCAAAGGACAGATCAGAGAAAATGGAGACAGGAATACAAGGATGTTGTGATAACTAATTTGATAATTCAACTTGGCTAGGTCATGGTGCCCAGCTGTTTGGTCAAATAAGCACTGGTCTGATTGTTACTTTGAGGGTATTACATGGATTTAAATCAGTAGGTTGATTGTGTCTATGGCTCATTACATTTAAAACTGACAAAGGAGGTTGCCTTCAATCCAATCAGGTGAAGGCCTTAAAGGGAGAATTGATAATTTCAGCAGTCAGAAAGAATTTCTATCTCTACTTCAGACAGACAGACAGACAGCCTCTCTTGAGGAATTCAACACCACCATCAAGTTCCCCAACTTGCAGCCTGTCCTATGTAATTCAGATTTACTAATTCCCAGTCATGTGAGCTAGTTCCTATAATAAATCTCTTAATATTAACATATATATGTATACTCACACATATACACACACACATACATACCTCTTGACAGTTATTGTTTTCTGAAGAACAATGACTAATACAGATGCTGTACAGTAATGGAGGAATGCATTAAGGGCTGCATTAAAGGAATTAGGGCCTGGACCAGTGAGATGGCAGTGAACACAAAGAAGGAAAATGGGCTCAGACAGAAAATGAGAAGGATTTAGTGACTGAATGAAGACATCAAAATGCAAGAAAATCTTTGCTTCTTAAATTTCTTGGGAGAATGGAACATTCTAAATACTTAGATATTCTGGATAACTTAAGGTACACTCTTGAGTACCAACAAAAAAATTTAACCAACTTTGGATAGAAAGTATTATAAACCATCTTACAAGTTTTTATAAAATTGCGCTTTAACTATAACTCAATCTATATATGTAAGGCCTACTGATATTGAAATAATTTGGTATAATGGAAAGACAAGACACTTGATGTCAAAAGATTTCACTCTTAGCTCTGTACTGAGCTGCTTCTGTGACCTTTCCACACCTGTATCTTTATCTGTAAAATGTAAATAACAGTATTTGCCTCACCTACCTTAACTGGGTTACTGTAAAGATTAAAAAGTGTGAGTGCTTTGTAAATAGAAAAACAATATACAAATCTAAGATATCTTATTAAGAGTAGTATTATTAGTACTAAAAGGTAAATGGGGATTGTAAACAATTTAACACTATCTTGATGTCTCAGAATCATCATTATAAATACTAACTATTATACTGTTAAATATATGATGTTCTTAAGATATGTTGAGGTAGGTAGAGTTCTAGACTACTGTGCATTTTCTGTCCTTATGTGTTTTTTTATAGTTTTCCTATCAACATTCTGATCAGCTCCATTCCATACTTCTAATTTTCTGCTTCTAATTTAAAAATGGGCTTATAAATGAGACACTAGATAATGAGTTTATTATTATCCATATGACAGCCTTAGGAACTCTCATATAAGGAAAGTGCATACAAAAGGAAGGTGAGCATGCTAACAATGCTTTTTTTAATTCTTATTTCTTGGATGAGTTCCAGGAAAGTAAAGTGTAACTAAGACTCACTGTCAAAGATAACTTAACCCCTAAAGACCCTTACTGAAATGCAATTAAGTATACGGAAAAAATTGCATTTTTTTTTTCTTTCTCCACATATTATCAATTCTTCCATGTGGTTAGCATTAATATCTAAATACTTTTAAGAATACAAAAATAATCTTTAAGAATAGTTTAGAGAACAATATAAGAACAATCAGTTCTTTCCTTAAGCATTCTTACTTCTCTGCAATACAAATGGAAAATTATTTAATCTGTTATTCTGATTTAAAATGACATTCCAGGACAATATGCAATAACAGTGGTCCAAAACCTGCTAAATTTATACAGTATCACAGCGCACATAAAATGGCCTCAAGCAGTTACAACTTCCACAGTATGAATGATAATTATTAAATTAGTAAAACAATATTTTCTCTAATAAATTGGTTTTATCCAAATATGCAGGATATATTCTATCATTAAATAATTCAATTTATAAACATAAAAAACAAAAACTCAATACGTATTCAAAACATACAGACCAAGATTCATGAAGGCTGATAAAGTGTGGCAATGTACTTTGCTATATTAGTACACCACACTGCCAGACATGAAAACATTTTCTCCTCTTCCATATCCCTTCTATTCCACCTATAGTCTTCTTCATTTTAAAAAGTTTTGATTTTTAATTCTCCAAAAATTATATCCAAGACTAGAGAATAGAAAAGCTCCTACCTTCTCTTAGGAAGGACCAGGAAGATTAAAAAGGAAAAAGGTACTCTTTCTCTTGAAACTGATTTCCTTTCTCATGAAACTTATTTGTACTATCCTTTACAACAACCCTACTCTCCTCCACCCCAGATCAATGATAGAGCTTCTAGAGTGTGGGTCCTATACTTGATAAAAGTCTAACAGATGACAGCAGATCACAGTAGTCTGGCTCCTATAGCAGAGACTCATAGTTATATAGAGAGCTCAGCACACCTCTGAAATATTACTGTTATTCAGAGAACCAATTACTTTTAATTAATTAGATAAAATTCTTATGGATTTTCTCTAACCTATTGTTGGGGATTGAGTCATGTCTTCCACAAAAAGCATGTTCTGGTCCCAACTACTGGTCTTGTGGGTATGAACTCATTGGTAAATAATACCTTTGAAGATGTTATTAGTTAAGGTGTACGCAAACTGAATGAGGGTGGGCCTTAATCCAATATGGCTGAAGTCCTTATAAGCAAAGGAAGCCACAAAGGGCAGTCAGAAGCTCGAAGTTAAGAGAACCAAAAAAGAAAGAAGACACCGCTGCCACGTGCATTTCCATGTGACAGAAAAGCCAAGGAATCCCAAAGATTGCCAGCCAGCCAGAAGATACAATTCTAGGAGGAAGCAAACCTTCTAGCCTCTGAAACCATGAGCCAATAAGTGCTCACTATTTAAGTGAACACACTATATAGTATTTGTTCTAGCAGCAAGGAAATGAAAACACCTATTTTCAGCACAAGTTGAAAATTTTGGCTCATTCTAAAACACTCATCAAAAAAGTTAATGTTAGTTCCTTTAAAACTTTCTTCCTAGAGCAAGGTTTCTAAAATGACCTCCTATACAATGGAATCAAAGATGTGAGCTGTAAGCACTTCTAAACCTATTCAGTTTACTAAGGCCCAACCAGAGAGATAATGTAAATACACTAGAAGAGAGAAAAATGCAAACATCTGTCAATCTGTTTTTTTGAGACAGCAAAGTAAAACTTGGGTTCCTCCCATGAAGCATCCAACAGGTATAGTAGTATAGAGAGAGTTTCCTCTTTCATAGAAATGAGCAAATAAAATAGAGAACAGATCAATTTCATTCTCTTACTGGGCCTCTAAGTAGCCTAAACCCTTGTGTAATCTAATGAAAACCATCAAAACTTCAGTGAAGGGCACAGAAATGAGTATCAGAGGGGCTAGTCATCTCATTCCTCATTTGTATTAACAATAATAATGAGAATTGCTATCTTTTATTCACTGCCTACTGAGTACAAGGCACTGCTAGGTTCTTTACATACATAATGTAAAAGGCCTGCAAAGAAGGCAATATTAATTACTCACATATGATAGATGAAAAAAGAGACTCAGAGAAGTTCAGTAACTTTCCCAAGGTCAGACAGCTAGTCAACACTAAAGTTATATTTTGACTCTAAAGCCCACCCTACTTGTGTCACTATCTCTTTTTCCCTTGTTATGCCAATTAAAATAGTTACATCAGCAAACATTAGACTATACTTTCCCTCTGGCAAGTTTTTGATACCATCTTAACCCAAGATATATACTCTGGAAATGAAAATTAGCTAAAATATTTATCAACTTTTCTAATGGCTACATCCCGTGTCTCATACTAAGAAGTTTCAGAATTCGTCTTATTGGACATATGTCTCTTTAAGTTTTGGATTTCTCTTTTCACACACATACAACCAGGCAAAAATCTACTAGGTACATCAGACTGCTTGATTTTGTAAATGGCATATTAATTTATACAGTTAAATTCTTAAGAAATAAGCTATTGTTCAAAGATTGAAAATTATCAAGAATTCTTATGTTTAATAAATTCTCTATAAACCATTAGAACAAATTCTTTATAAGTCTGATGCTAATACAGACACACACTTTTTTTCACTAAGGCACTGGTCTGTGTTTGCATAGTTGATGACTAAATCAAGGTATGAGAAATTTTTTTAAAAAAACACATAAATTTGGTATAACAAAAATGCCAAAAATTAGATTTCATGAATATACTTTCTCACAATGAAATTGACTTTAAAATTACCTGAAATTATGATTTTATGTATATGGAGTCTGAATCATTCATGTAGGATATAGAAATGTATTTGTAGTTAAAATTATAATATTTTAAATTACATCCTTATTTTATGTTTGTTTTCTGTACTGTAAAATCATCCATATTAACCTTTGACAGGTTTATTCTAGTAAAGGAGATTTAGACCTGAGCAATCTACTTGGAATTAAAACCATGTATGGAAACATGGCATCAGAGTAGGCAGGCAGGGATCAACTGTCTCACAAAAACAACAGAGAAAGGGCCAAAAGATGCCCAAAGGACCTGCTTTGGGGGTCAGAAGACCAAGACAGTTAACTCTCAGGAGGACAAGGGACAGAGAGAGGAAGAACCCGAAACAACAAACTTGAGTTACCAAAACCGTGCAGCAGCTGGGAAGGGCTCCCAACCCCCATTCCCATGATATTAAGCTGGGATAAAACCCCTGGCTCACTGCAACCGACTGAGAGGGGAATAAACATCTTCCTCCCTGTCAGCTGTTACAAGGGAAAAGGGAGGGGAGTAGGGGGACTTCTCTTCAGCAAATTTGGCCAGCAGAGCCCACTTTGAATCTTGGCTCTGGCCATACCAAAACATAGGAAAGCAGAGCTTCACAGAAACACCTCTGTGGAAAGGTACACTGATGAGTGCCATCTGGAAATGCATGGAGAAAATCTACTTTAAGGGCTCTCTTTACCTGATCCTCATTAGTGAGTCCCTGACCTGATTTTGATAATCTAAGCTGGGCACTTTTAAAGACTTAGAATAAGATGAACCAAATATCAAAGAAGAGCTGTGAAAAAAACAATAGGCAAGAGGAGTGGATGTGGCTCAAGTAGTTGAGCACCCGCCTCCCACACAGGAGGTTCCAAGTTCAGTTCCCAATGCCTCCCAAAGAAAAAACAGACAAGAAGACAATGAGCAAAAAAACACAAGCAGACAACGAGCAAAAACAACAAGTGCAAACAAAGAGCAAAACCAACGAGTGAAAACAATGAGCAACAGAGGAGGGAGCCATCTTGGGGGGAGGGGAGAATAAAAAAAAATATGCGAGAGAGAAACTGGCCATCAGAGTAAATTCACCAACATATTCAGATGTATAGACATCAGCAAACAATTACAAGCCATATTATGATACAGGAAGAGATAGACCAGCCAAAGGAACAAAGCAAATATCCTTAAATGTCTTAAATCCTGAAAAGATTCAGGATTTAAGACTATTAATCAACAAATAATCACACAACTCTCCTATATCAATTCAATGAACTGAAAGAAAATATGAATAAAGAGAAAAAGGATATTAAGAAGACATTGGCTGTGCATAAAGAACAATTTGAAAGCCTACAAAGAGAAGTAACAGAACTTATAGGAATGAAAGACATGATGGATGAGATTAAAAAATACATTAGAAGGGAACAGATGTAGCTTGGTGGTTGAGTGCCTGTTTCTAAAGTATAAGGTCCTGGGTTCAAAACCTAGTCCTCCTTAAAAAAATACATTAGAGGCACGTAAGAGCAGAATTGAATTGCCTGAAGACAGAATTAGTGATTTCAAAGACAGAACATCTGAACTGGAAAAGAAAGGAGAACAGAAAGAAAACGGAAGAAATGGAAAAGAGTCTCAGGGAATTGAATGACAATGCGAAACGTACAAACATTTGCATTATCAGTATCCCAGAAGGAGAAGAGAATGGAAAAGGGGCAGAAAGAGTATTCAAGGAAATAATGACCGAAAACTTCCCAAACCTTATGAAAGACATAAATACCAATGTCCAAGAAGGATAATGCACTCCAAACAGAATAAATCCAAAGAGACCTACTCTGAGATACATACTATTCAGAATGAAAAATATCAGAGAAAAAGAAAGGATCCTGAGAGCTGCAGGAGAAAAGCAAAGAATCACATACAAGGGAACCTCGATAAGATTAAGTGCAGACATTGCATCAGAAACCATGGAGGCAAGAAGAAAGCTGTAGATGCATTTGAGATACTGAAAGAGAAAAACCTCCAGCCAAGAATTCTGTATTCAGCAAAGCTGTCCTTCAAACATGAGGGTGGGTTCAAAGTCTTCACAGACAAACAAAAACTGATAGACTATGATACCACAAGACCAGAATTACAAGAGATACTAAAGGGAGTGCTGTAGCCTTGAAGATAAAAAAACAAGGAGAGACTTGGAGTAGTGTATAGAAATGAAGATTTTTAAGAAGGGTAGATTAAAGGGTAAAAAGACAGACAATAGTAAGGTATGACAACAGAGGGCCAAAGGACAAAATAGACAAAGGAAGTAATGCCTTCACAATAATAACATTGAATGTTAATGGCTTGAACTCCCCAATCAAAAGACATAGACTGATAGAATGGATTTTTTTAAATGAGCCATGTATATGCTGTCTACAAGAGACTCACCTCAGACATAAGGACACAACCAAGTTAAAAGTGAAAGGCTTTAAAAAGATATTCCATGCAAACAGCAACCAAAAAAGAGCTGGAGTACCGATACTAATATCAGACAAAAATAGATTTTAAATGTAAAGCTGATATAAGGGATGAAGAAGGTCATAATATATTAATAAAAGGGGCAATTCACCAAGAAAAAAAAAACTATACTAAATATTTATGCACCTAACCTGAGTGCCCCAAGATACATGAGGCACACACTGGCAAAGCTGAAGGGAGAAATAGATATCTCTATAATAACAGTTGGAGATTTCAATAAACCACTCTCTGTATTGGATAGAACATCTGGACAGCAGAAAAATAAAGACACATAGTTTGAATAATATAATAAATGAACTAGACTCAACAGACACCTTTAGAGCACTGAACCCCAAAACTGCAGGACATGCATTCTTTTCAAACACTCATGGATCCTTCTCCAGGATAGACCATATGTTGGGTCACAAGACAACACTCGATAAATTTGAAAAGATTGGAATTATACAAAACACTTTCTCTGATCATAACAGAATGAATCTCAAAGTCAATAATGGATGGAAAAAGGGAAAATTCATAAATACATGGAATTAAACAACACACTCTTAAATAATCAGTGGGTCAAAGAAGAAATTGCAAGAGATTTCAGCAAATATCTTGAGACGAATGAAAATGAGAACACAACATATAATAACCTATAGTGCACTGCAAAGGCAGAGCTGAGAGGGAAAGTTATAGCTCTCAATGCATACATTAAAAAAGAAGAAAGAGCTAAAATTGAAGATCTAACTGTATATCTAGAGGAACTAGAAAAAGAACAGCAAACTAATCCCAAACCAAGCCAAAGGAAATAAATAGTAAAGATCAGAGAAGAAATAAATGAAATCAAGAACAAAATAACAATAGAGAGAATCAACGAAAGCAAAAGTTGGTTCTTTGACAAGATCAACGAAATCAACAAAGCCTTAGATGGACTGAAAAATAAAAAAGAGATGCAAATAAATAAAATAAAAAATGAGAGGGGGGAGGGATTCCTGGCAAGATGGTGTAGGTTTAGGAGGGCACTCACTAACTCACTTTCAGAGGATGGCTGATTGGGGACAGGATCCTGCCTGAGTGGTCTGTGCTGGGGGTCCATGGAGCGAGAACCTTGGGGACATCGATCTGGAGGGAGCTGGATGGCGAGGTGGATTGCTCAGGAAAAATTCGTGAGTTTTTCCCCTGGCTGTGGTAGTCGACACAGACGGCTGAGCCCCACCCTCAGGGAAAAAGGCTGGGACGAGCCATGACTTCCGCTGGCAACCCAGTGAGAGGGAGTGTTCTCCAGGAGTGGGAGGGCTCTGGCGGAGGGTCGAGAGGGGTTTCCTTTCTGTGGATTTGGCTGCCTGGAACCCCTTGCAGCTTTGGGGAACAAAATAGGTGGCTTGAAGCAGCACCAAGCTGAGGAGAATGGCGAATTTGCTGAGGAAGGTTGATCTACCTAGTTGCCCAGGGATACGCCCTAACTCCTACCGGCAACCTGGTGAGAGGTAGCATTGTCCAAGAGTGGGAGAGTTCTGACAGAAGGTGGAGAGGGGTTTTCTTTCTGTGGGTTTGGTTGCCTGGACCCCCTCACAGCTTTGAGGAGTAAATAAGCCGACTTGAAGTGGCACCAGGCTGAGGGGAGAGATGAATCTGCTGAGGAAGCCTGATTTACCTAACAGCCTGGTGATATTGAGGCTTGGCTCCGGAGGGGGCAGAGTCAGCCAATTTTATCATTCTGCATGGACAAGCATCAGAGCTTCAGCAACCCTGTGGAGGCCAGGAAGTGGGAAGTGCTTGATTAGTTTCCACGAGCCTATTTAGGGAATCCTCGGTGAAAGGGGTAGTCTAGAAGAGGCCTTACTTTGGTTCCCTTATTTCTCCAAAAAAAAAAAAGAAAAAAAAGAAGACAGTCACTTAAAAAAAAAAAAAAGAAAAAAATATTTTAACTTAATTTAATTGCTAAAATCTGCCTCAAAACCTGCAGATAGACCCTTGCAGGGCAATTGAATGATGAACACAAGCAGGCTGAGAGGTTTCACAGGGGCCAAAGAAGGAACACTGTTCTTCCTTAGCTTTGTTTGACTGCTTGCTTGTGTGGATGTTTGGTTTTTCTTTATTTGTTGTCTCTTGCTTTTCTTTCCTCTTTCCTCCCCCACCTTTTTTTTTTTTTTTAATTAGGTGCTGCTAGCTTGTCTCCTCTTTGTTGTGCTTCTTCTTCCATGATTTCGCATTGTCTGTCTATATTGATTTTGTCTCCCAACGCTATCTCGTTTCCTTCGTTCATCATTCTGCCTTTTGCTTTCTGTTATGGTTCTTATATGCCACCTTTTTTCACTAGCCCACAACTTCAAGGGTGTCAATTTCTACTCTATCTATTCTGTTTTCTTCTTTTTTATTATTATTAACTTTTTCCTTTTAGCCCTTTCCTTACTCTTTCTCTCTCTCATCATCATTCTGGCCTTCTAAATCATTATATATATTTTCCTTTATTTGGTTTCCCAGTCCATTGTAGGTACTCCACTTTTTTTTCCTATTACTTTACACTGCCTACATGAGTTAAATATTCATTTTACTAAGTCTTATATGGCCCCTCTTCTAACTTTTATCAATATTACTATTATCCTTCTTCCTTTCTCACATCTGTCAATTCCTCTGGCCCTAATCTTTTGCCTTCAAGGAACATAGAGAGAAGCAAGGAAATAAAATAAGAACAAAGTGTCAAAGAGAAAAACCTAACACACACACAGAACCACCAGCTAAATAAAACTTAAGTGCAGAGAGAGAAGCTAATCAACTGAATAAACCCATCAAGATAAAATGATGACTAGAGGGCAACAAAAAATTAGAAACCACACTGAGAAACAGGAAGACATGGACCAGTCCAATGAACAAACTAAAAACCAGGAAGAGATGCAGAACATTGAACAACTAATCAAAGCTTTCCAAACAAATATCATGGACCAATTTAATGAAGTGAAGGAAGAGATTAAGGATATTAAAAAGACACTGGGAGAACATACTGAAGAAATTGTAAACATACATAAAAAGATAATGGATATGACGGTGATCAATAGCAAAATCCAAGAAATCAAAAAAGATTCTGGATTCACATAACAGCAGATTTGAACAGGCAGAAGAAAGAATTAGTGACGTGGAAGACAATACATCTGAAATCAAACAGATAGTAGAACAAATAGATAAAAAGATAGAAAAAATCCAGCAGGGATTCAGGGATTTAACCGACAACACAAAACACACAAATATACGCATTATAGGCATCCCAGAAGGAGAAGAGAAGGGAAAGGGAACAGAAGGAGTGTTGAAGGAAATAATGGCTAAAAACTTCCCAACCCTATTGAGAGAGACGGATGTACATGTCCAGGAAGCACAGCGCACCCCAAACAGTATAAATCCCAATAGGCCAACTCCAAGACATATACTTGTCAAAATGTCCAACACTCAAGACAAAGAGAAAATACTCAAGGCAGCAAGAGAAAAGAGAACCATCACATACAAGGGAAGCACAATAAGATTAAGTACTGATTTCTCAGCTGAAACCATGGAGGCAAGAAGACAGTGGTATGACATAGTCAAAGTACTAAAAGAAAAAAACATCTAGCCACGAATTCTCTATCCAGCAAAACTGGCATTCAAAAATGATGGAGGAAAAAAAAAAAAATGATGGAGAGTTCAAAATATTCACAGATACACAGAAATTAAGAGAGTATGCCTATAAGAAACCTGCACTTCAAGAAATACTAAAGGAAGTTCTACAAGTTGAAAGGAAAAAATAGAGTTGGAGGACAGTGTAAGAACTACTAAAAAGACAAAAAGAGAAATAAAAACAACATATGACATACATTAACCCAAAGAAAATATGGCTGATGTAAGAAATTCGTTGAGAGTAATAACACTGAATGTTAATGGATTAAACTCACCAGTCAAGAGACACAGATTGGCAGAATGGATAAGGAAATATGATCCATCTATATGTTGTCTACAAGAAACCCACCTTCGACCTAGGGATTCAATGAGGCTGAAAGTGAATGGATAGAAAACAATTTTACAAGCAAACGATAGACAAAAAAGGGCAGGAGTAGCTATCCTAATATCAGACAAAACAGACTTTAAATGCAAAACTATTGTAAGAGACAAAGATGGACACTATATATTAGTAAAAGGGGTAATCTCTCAAG
This sequence comes from Tolypeutes matacus, assembly GCA_026826555.1. Classification (NCBI taxonomy): domain Eukaryota; kingdom Metazoa; phylum Chordata; class Mammalia; order Cingulata; family Chlamyphoridae; genus Tolypeutes; species Tolypeutes matacus. The sequence continues at coordinate 42,232,543 of JAKSZT010054215.1, forward strand.
AAGAGAGAACAATCATAAACATTTATGCACCTAATCGGGGTGCCTCAAAATACATGAGACAAACTCTGGAAAAACTAAGTGGAGAAATAAATGCCTCTACAATTATAGTGGGGGACTTTAATACACCATTATCACCATTAGACAGAACATCTAGACAGAGTATCAATAAAGAAACAAGACTCTGAATAATACATTAGAGGACCTGGACCGAATAGACATACAGAACACTACACTCAAATACAGCAGGATTTACATTCTTCTAGAGTGTACATGGATCATACTCCAAGAGAGACCACATGCTAGGCCACAGAACAACTCTCAATGAATTCAGAAAGATTGAGATTATACTAAGTAATTTCTCCGATCACAATGGAATGAAATTGGAAATCACTAAGGGCCAAAGTAACAGATCAGGCACAAAGATATGGAAGTTAAACAACATACTCTTAGAAAAACAGAGGGTCAGGGAGGGAATCTCAAAAGAAATCAGTAATACCTTGAAACTAATGAAAATGACAACACAACATATCAAAACGTATGGGATGCAGCCAAAGCTGTTCTGAGAGGGAAGTTCATAGCCATAAATACATATATTAAAAAAAGAAGAAAGAGCTAAAATTGAAGACCTAACTGCATACCTGGAGGAATTGGAAAAATAAATAAATAACCCAAAGGAGGTAGAAAGAAGGAAATAACAAAATTAGAGCAGAACTAAATGAAACAGAGAATAAGAAAACACTAGAAAAAATAAACAAAAACAAAACCTGGTTCATCGAGAAAATCAATAAAATTGACAAACCCTTAGCCAGACTAACAAAGAAAAAGAGAGAACAGATGCAAATACACAAAATAAGGAATGAGCAAGGGGATATCACTACTGACCCCACAGAAAGAGTATCATAAGAGGATACTTTGAAAAATTATATGCCAACAAGAATGATAATTTAGAAGAAATGGACAAATTTCTAGAAACTCACAGTCTACATTGATGAAAGAAGAAATTGATGAACTCAACAGTCCAATTACAAGTAAAGAAAATAGACTCAGTCATCAAAAAAACTCCCAACTAAGAAGGGCCCAGGACCAGATGGCTTCACAGCTGAATTCTACCAAACATTCCAGAAAGAGCTAACACCAATCCTGCTTAAGCTCTTTCAAAAAATAGAAGTAGAAGGAATACTGCCTAACTCATTCTATGATGCCAACATTACCTTAATATCAAACAAAGGTGCCACAAGAAAGGAAAATTACAGACCAATTTCTCTAATGAACCTAGATGCTAAAATCCTCAACAAAATACTTGCTAATCACATCCAACAACATATCAAAAGAATTATATACCATGACCAAGTAGGTTTTATCCTGGGTATGCAAGGATGGTTCAATGTAAGAAAATCAATGAATGTAATACACCACATAAACAGATTGAAAGAAAAAAAATCACATGATCATCTCTATAGATGCAGAAAAAGCATTCGACAAAATACAGCATCCTTTCCTGATAAAAACACTGCAAAAGAAAGGAATAGAAGGAAACTTTCTGAACATGAGAAAGGGTATATATGAAAAACCCAAAGCTAATATCATCATCAATGGTGAAAATCCTAAAAGCCTTCCCTCTGAGATCGGGAACAAGACAAGGATGCCCACTGTCACCACTGCTATTTAACATTGTTTTAGAAGTACTTGCTCAAGCACTGAGGCAAGAAAAAGATATAAAAGGCATCCAAATTGGAAAAGAGAAGTAAAAATTTCATTATTTGCAGACGACATGATCCTATATGTAGAAAGCCCTGAGAAATCTACAAAAAGCAAACCTTCTAGAACTTAGAAAGGAGTTCAGTAATGTTGCAAGCTATAAGATCAATGCTCAAAAATCATTAGCATTTCTGTACATCAATAACAAGCAATCTGAGGAGGAAATCAAGAAAAAAATACCATTTACAATAGTAACCAAAAGAATCAAATATCTAGGAATAAATTTAACTACAGATGCAAAGGAATTGTATACAGAAAACTATATAACACTGTTAAAGGAAATCAAAGAAGACTTAAATAAATGGAAGAATATTCCCTGTTCATGGATAGGAAGACTAAACATCATCAAGATGTCTATCTTACCCAAACTAATCTACAGATTTAATGCAATCCCAATAAAAATCAACACTGTATTTTTTAAGGAACTGGAAAAACTAACCACAAAATATATTTGGAAAGGTAAGAGGCCCCGAATCTCCAAAGACATACTGAAAAAGAAAAATGAAGTTGGAGGTATCACACTACCTTGACTTTAAAACATACTACAAAGCTACAGTGGTCAAAACTGCATGGTATTGGCAGAAGGATAGACATACTGACCAATGGAACCGAATTGAGAGTTCTGATATAGATCCTCGCATATACAGTCATCTGATATTAGACAAGGCCATCAAGCCCACTCAGGTGGAAGAGAATGGCCTCTTCAACAAGTGGTGCTTGGAGAACTGGATATCCATATCAAAAAAAGAATGAGAGAGGAACAACATCTCACACTGTATACAAAAATCAACACAAGATGGATCAAAGATTTAAATATAAGCGCCAAAACCATAAAGACCTTGGAAAATAATGTAGGGAAGCATCTACAGGACCTTGTAATAGGAAATGGTTTCATGAACTTCACAGCCAAAGCACGAGCAGCAAGAGAAAAAATAGATAAATGGGATCTCCTCAAAATTAAAAACTTCTGCACCTCAAAGGAAGTTATCAAGAAAATAAAAAGGGAGCCTACCCAATGGGAGAAAATATTTGGCAACCATATATCTGATAGGAGCTTAATATCCTGCATATATAAAGAAATCCTACACCTTGAAAATAAAAAGACAAACAACCCATTTTAAAAATGGGCAAATGACCTGAAAAGACACTTCTCCAAGGAAGAAATACAAATGGCTAAAAAAAAAAGCCCATGAAAAAATGTTCAACATCGCTAGCTATTAGGGAAATGCAAATCAAAACTACAATGAGATACCATCTTACACCCATCAGAATGGCGGCTATTGAAAAAACAGAAGAATATAAGTATTGGAGAAGATGTGGAGGAATGGGAACCCTCATCCACTGCTGGTGGGATTGTGGAATGGTCCAGCCACTGTGGAGGACAGTTTGGCAGTTCCTCAGAAAATTAACAACAGATCTTCCGTATGATCCAGCAATTCCACTGCGGGGTAAATACCAAGAAGAATGCAAAGCAAAGACACAAACAGATATATGCACACCAATGTTTATAGTGGCATTGTTCACTATTGCCAAAAGTCGGAATCAACCCCAGTGCCCATCAACAGATGAATGGATAAACAAAATGTGGTACATACATACAATGGAATATTACTCAGTTGTAAAAAGGAATAAAGTGCTAACACATGGAATAACACGGATGAATCTTGAAGACCTTATATTGAGTGAAGCAAGCCAGGCATTGATTGATGAAGAGTACATGACCTCATTGATATGAACTGAGGAAAGTGAGCAGTCTCTGAGAACCACTGTCTGAAAGATAGGTTAACAAGAGAGAGAAAGAGAAGAGAAGGTTGTGAGCCATCACCCATACGGACATAATCTATGGTAAAGTGATAAGAGTATAGTTGCGTATTGAAGGAGTACAGGTGGGTAGTGATATTACTGGGTTTGGTGGTGCAGGGTCGACAGGTGGGTAGATTAGGAAGGGCGGGTTAGAATACCCAAGATACTGTGGGGAGACATGGGAGAGGGCCCAGGTGAACACAGGGTTTGTGGGTATGAGGTTGAAAGTGCAGGGGTAGGAATGCTCTTATGGCAGTATGACAAGGGAGTGTCACTGGTTTAGGGTGTTGGTTGGGGGGGCATTCAGGACGGGGCGCATCTGGAGTAGGCTTCTGTGGAGTGCTTGAGTGTTCATCCTGTCATAATGTGTTGTGTCGGTGGGTGGAGACCCACACAGTGAGTGGGAAGGAGATGCAACCCCATCTTTAGGAAGACCGATTCACCCAGAAACAGACAAATGGGTGTCTCTTATGAGCAAGGGTAGATCCTAATAGGGGAGGACAATCAGTGTGTCAAGACCTCTTGTTGCATGTAACTATGAATCTTGTCATCCAATGAGTAAAGACAGGGAGGTACCATGTGCCCCAGGGGGATGGGGAGGAAGGAACAAAATAGATCAAACGAGGTATTTAGTGGTCAGGGGAAATGTTTTTCATTACCTTACAGTGATGGACACAGGACATGGTAAATATCATCAAAAATTATTAAACTGTACCGTCTAAAATGTAAACTATACTGTAAACCATTGACAATGTTTAGTGGCTATGTTTCACTATCTGTATAACAGTTATAACAAAGCTACCATCCATATACAAAAAGGTTTTAATATGGGGTGAGGAAAGGGAGGGGAGGTTGGGTATATGAGAGTCTCTAGTATTCTGTGCGTGACTTAGCTGTGACCTAAAACTTCTTTGAAAATTAAATGAAAATTTTAGAGACACTGGGGAGTGAGAGGGGGAAGGTGCCACAGTACAGACTGGACACCCAATAATGCAGTGATAAAAGGAAAAATGTTAAAAAAAAATTTTTTTTAATTTTTTTTGTTTTTTCCCGTTTTTTGAATATCCCAATCCTTTAATTTTATTTTTATTGTTTTTTTTTTTTTTTAAGATTCCATGTATTTTATCTCTTACATTTAAACTTATCATTATTATTTCATTTTCCTATTAATTGTATTTGGCTATTATATGGGCTTCATCTTTAAGGAAGGTTTGGATCACAGAAGGGTTACAACAGGGGTGGGAGAGGATCATTGGTGAGGGGTGTCTGGGATGGGGGTTTCATGGGAGGAAGTTCACCCAAATATACATAAAAAATATATAAATTTGTTCAAATGATCAAGGGGTGGGGCATGGTCACAGTGGGTGGAGAATCACTCAATAAATGAGAGAATACTGAATTCCCAGGCTGGAGAGCTCTGCCACATCTTCCGAGGGAGGAGCAACAGTCCCCCAAGTGCAGGGGCAGTATCTGTCTAAGGAGGATGGTCTACTAATGGGTTCTTGTTATTGATGACTAGCCTTACAAGTCTTTGCTCTTGTAATTGCAACTTAGCCTATTGTTATGGGGTGCCTAAGGGTTGCCACCTGAGAGCCTCCTTGTTGCTCAAATGTGGCCTCTCTCTAAGCCAAACTCAGCATATGAATGCAATACCTTCCCCCCAGTGTGGGACATGACTCACGTGAATGAGCCTCCCTGGCTACGAGGGATTACTACCAAGTGCCAACTGGCAATATGACTGGAAAAAGACCTTGAATAAAAGGAGAAAAAGGTAAAGACAAATGAGTTCATATGGCTAAGAGACTTCAAAGAGAGTCAGGAGGTCATCCCACAGGTAATGCTTATGCACACCTCAGTAGGATCTCATAGAACACCAAAGTGGATATCACCCCAAACAAAGGGGCTCCTGAGGGCTCTGGAGAACCCAGGTCCTATATAAGGGGAGATAGTTCCAGAGACTGATGCCTTATCAGTGGGCTATAATTTGGAATCTGTGCTCCTGAGAGTATCAGAGTTGAGTCCTCCCTGCACATGGTCCATCAGTCCCTTCTATTCAAACCTATATGTGGTGCTGGAGTTTGTAGGTGTACTTCCAGAGACTGGAGCCTTTGGCCTGCCCATGTGCCAGCTATGCCTGGAATCTCGGTGGAGTTGCAACTCCTACTCTACAGCTCAATGGACTCACCCAAGTCACCTGGCGAGGAGATGATGATGGACAATGGCCATCCCATGGAATGGAGAGAGTCTGCAGCTGCAGGCAAGATGATCCCATCCATCTTATCCATGGGATATAAGCCCCTCTCACTTGGAGGTGGAGTGGACATCACCATCCCAGACTCCTCAGGATTGGGGGAAGAGCTATGGACTAGTGAGGACTTACTAGTATTCTGTTGTAGACATATTGTGATTCAAGCAATGGAAGAAATTACAACTTTGAGGTGGAGCCAGTGGCCACTGGATGCTTTTGGGGCAGGGAGAAGGAAAATCAGTTGTAATACAGGGGCTTTTTCGGGACTTGGGAATTATCCTGAGTGACATTACAACAACAGATATAGGCCATTTTACATCAGCATATAACATGCAGAACTGTGTGGGAGAGAGTGTGGTCTACAATGTGAACTATGGTCCATGCTTAGTGGCAAAGTCCCAGGATGTGTATATCCATTGCAGGTGATGTGCCACACTAATGAAAGAAGTTTATGTGGGAGGTTGTGGGAGGTGTGGGAGGTAGGGAACATGGGAATCCCTGTAATTTTTGTGTAACATTTATGTAATCTAAGCATCTTTTAAAATATTAAAAAAAAAAAAAAAAAAAAAAAACTAGACAAAACATTACAAGTAAAGAAAATTGCATACCAATAAAAAAAAAAATTAGAGGGGATACATTACCACTGACACCACAGAAATGAAAAAGATCATAAGAGGATATTATGACCTGTATGCCAAAAATCTATACAATGTAGACAAGATGGCCAAAGTCCTAGAAACACATGAACCACCTACACTGACCCTAGAAGAAATAGAAGACCTCAACAAACCAATCACAAGTGAAGAGACTGAAACGGTCATCACAAACCTCCCAAAGATGAAATGCCCAGGATAAGATGGCTTCACAGGTGAAATCTACCAATCATTCAAAGCCAATCTAATATGAGTCTTGCTCAAGCTCTTCCAAAAACTTGAACAGGAAAGAACACTACCAAACTAATTCTATGAAGCCAACATCACCCTAATACAAAAACTAGATTAAAGATACTATGAAAAAAGAAAATTACAGACAAATATCCCTAAGGAATATAGATGCAAAAATCCTCAACAAAATACTTGCAAATTGAATCTAAAAGCACATTAAAAGAATTATACATCACAGTCAAGTGGGTTTAATCCCAGGTATGCAAGGGCGCTTCAACACAAGAAAATCCATTAGCGTAATAAGTCACATTGATAAATTGAAAAAGAAAAACCACATGATCCTCTCAATTGATGCAGAAAAGGCATTTGACAAAATACAGCATCCCTTCTTAATAAAAACACTCCAAAAGATAGAACTAGAAGGAAGCTTTCACAGTGTTATAAAGTGCATATATGAAAAACCTACAGTTAGCATTGTACTGAATGGTGGAAGACCGAAAGCTTTCCCGTTGAGATCATGATCAAGACAAGGATGCCCACTGTTACTACTGTTATTCAATATTGTACTAGAAGTTCTACCTAGAGCAATTAGGCTAGATGAAAAAATAAAAGGCACCCAAATAGGAAAGTAAGAAGTAAAACTTTCACTATTCTCTGATGATATGATACTATATCTACAAAATCCTGAAAAATCCACAACAAAGCTACTAGAACTAACAGACAAGTTCCCCAAAGTGGCGGGATACAAGATTAATATGCAAAAATCAAATGTGTTTCTATACACTACTGGGGTGCAATCTAAGGAGGAAATCAGAAGAAAATTCCATTTATAATAGCAACTAAAAGAATCAAATATTTAGGAATAAACTTAACCAAGGATAGGCATCAAGGACTTGTATTCAGAAAACTACAAAACATTGCTAAAAGAAACCAAAGAAGACTTAAATAAATGAAAAGACATTCCATGTTCATGGACTGGAGGACTAAAAATATCATTAAGATGTCAATTCTACCCTAACTGGTTTACAGATTCCACACAACCCCAATAAAAATCCCAATAGCCTTTTTTGCAGAAATGGTAAAGCCAGTTATCACATTTATTTAGAAGGGCAGTGGGCCTCAATTAGCCAAAAATGTCTTTAAAAAGAATGAAGTTAGAGGATGCTCATTCCTGATTTCAAAGCATATTACTCAGCTAAAGTAGTAAAAACAGCATGGTACTGTCATAAAGACAGACAAATTGACCAATGGAGCCAAACCAAGAACTCAGAAATAGACTCTCACATCTACAACCAAGTGATTTTTGACAAGGCTTTCAAGCCCTCCCAACTGGGCCAGAACAGTAGATTCAGCAAATAGTATCAGGAGAACTGGAAAGCCATATCCAAAAGAAAGGGGACCCCTCTCTCACACTTTACGTAAAAATTAACTCAAAATGGATCAAGGACCTAAATATAAAAGCTACAACCTTAAAAGTAATAGAAGATAATGTAGGAAAACATCTTCAAGATCTTGTGCTGGTTGTAGTTTCTTAAACTTTACACCAAAGCACGAACAACAAAAGGAAAAATAGATAAATGGGACATCCTCAAAATTAAACTCTCTTGGATCTCAAAGGAATTTGTTAAAAGGGTGAAAAGGCAGCCGATTCAATGGGCAAAAGACTTGAAAAGACAATTCTCCAAAGAAGAAACACAAATGGCAAAAAAGCACATGAAAAACTGTTCAACATCACTAGCAATTAAGGAAATGCAAATAAAAACTACAATGAGATATCATTTTATACCTGTTAGACTAGCCACTATTAAAAAGTTGAAAAACTTTAAGTGTTGGAGAGGATGTGCAGAGATGGGATCACTTATTCACTGTTGGTGAGATTGAAGAATGGTACAGACTACATTCTGTTTGGCAGTTCCTAAGAAAGTTGAGTATAGACTTGCCATGTGACCCAGCAATACCATTACTAGGTATATACCCAGAAGAACTGTGAGCAGTGACACAAACAAACATCTGCACACCAATGTTCATAGCGGCATTATTCATGATTGCCAGAAGTTGGAAACAACCCAGGTGTCCATCAACCAATGAGTTAATAAACAAATTGTGGTGTATACACATGATGGAATATGCAATGGTAAGATGAAATGAAGTTGTGAAGCCTATGACAACATGGATGAACCTGGAGAACATTATGTTGAGTGAAGCAAGCCAGATACAAAAGGACAAATACTGTATGATTGCACTATTATGAACTAAATATATTGTGTAAACTCATGGAGTTAATAATTAGAATACAGGTCACCAGAAAATACAATGAGGGTAAAGAATGGAAAGCTGAAGTTTAATCTGTGCAGAATTGGTAAAAAATTAAAAAAAAAAAAAAAAAAGGTTGTAAATCTGGAAATGAATAGAAATGGTGAAAGCACATCACAGTGTTTGTACCTAGCAGGTATTATATGGGTATGACAGTGGTTGAAAGCTTAAGTCGAAGATCATGTATATTACTAGAAGGAAAGCTAAAAAATGTAACATGGAACTGTATAACATAGTGAAACCTCATGTAAAATACAAATATGGGTGATACTGCTTATATAAAACTGTTTTTACAAAATATAAATACAAATAAACTAGAGAGATGGAAACAGAATAGTAGCTATATTTGGCATGGGAAGCATAGAGAGATTGAGAGGTGATGAATTTTCTTTGTTCATTTGTTTTTTGTTTCTTTAATATTGTTACTGGAATAATGAAAATGCTGTAAAAATTAATGAAGTGATGAACGCATAACTGTGATTGTACTGAATACCACTGATTGTACACTTTGGATAGATTTATGCTCTATTAATATGTATCAATAAAATTGATTTGTGAAAAAAAAGAATGTATGTCATTGTTTTTTATCATATCTTCCTTTCTCCCCTCTTGGACAATAAAGTTCTTTAGATACCACCTATGTTTTGATGATTTTTTTTTTAACCTTAAAAATAATCTGTATATCAAGTCAAAGAAGTAAAGGAGAAAGAACACTAATTACACCAACTAAGTCATTTTAATTTTTTATATTGGTCAATATTTACTCCAACCTCATTCACAAGAAGAATAAATGCTTTAGTTAAATCCCCTCTATCATAATATAAAATAAATTTAAGTATTTCACATGTCCAAGTGTCTGACTTTATTCACATGCCTTTTCCCTTCCTTTTTAGCAATACACCAAATTAGGGATCAGCAAACATTTTCTGTAAAGGAACAAATAGTAAATATTTTAGGGTATGTTGGCTACAGGGTCTCTGTAGCAACTACTCAACTCTGCAGCTGTAGCACAAAAGCAGCCATAGACTGGATTTAGCCCCAAATCAGTAATTTGCTGACCCAAAAGTTAAATCATGGGAAAAACTTAAAAATATTGTTACTACATCACCTTTAATATCTTAATATTAGACTTAGAGATGACTACATTCATGACCATGCAGAGTTTAAACTGTTTCAGCAGTGAATAGAATTAAGCTTGATCCAGAGAATGCTGCAAGCAACAATCTAATGAAATTAGATTCTACTTTCCCAGATAGATAAATATTTTTGCTAAGCACATCATCAGACAAACAGAGCCTCTATTAATACCCTGTGGCCAGGCTTTCTAAAATTGTGTACTACCTACCTCTCTCACCTTCTTTCCCTAACTCACCTCCACAGAATGCTATACATATCTTTTATCCTAGGAGGGTCAAAGTATCACCCCCTCCTACCTACACAAAAAGCAAATTCTATTTCCCTAACTTCACTTGTCAGATAGATTTGGAGGCTGACTTCATTCCTAATTCTCTTTCCCTTGCTGTCTTCCACTATAAAAGTTGGAAAATCTAAAAGCTCACTTTCTCAGCCTCCCTTACAGCTCAGGATGGCCATGTAATAAAGGTCAGAACAATAAATATATGAAAGAAAGCAACGGGCAAGGGGATTCTGAGAAAGGTATTACATTTTTTGAAAATGGAGGGGAGACCGCACCTGCTATGACCTCTTCCCCTTTTCTTCCTGCCTTAATGTAAATGTGATGTCTGGAATTGAAAAAGCCATTTTGCAAACATTAGAAAAAGCTAAGAGAATTGTAGAGATGCCAGCCCTGAAAGCTTCAAATTACTGAATCAATGCCAGAGGCCACCTATCTCCAGAGTTATTATATAAGAAAACAATAAACTGCATAAATCGAGTTTTTTTTGTTACAAATGAAAGCATTCCTTACAATCCTTTTTTTTTTAAAAAAGGGGCTAGGGGCCCAAATCACTACTATTTGTGAGAAGTGTAAGAGTAAAACTGGCTGAGCACAGTTTGTGGGTGAATTCTGACTAAACAGCATTACTTCAACCTCAAGAGAAAAGTAGCAGGAAGACAGACACAAAAGCACATATGAGGGTCTAGCCTGTGGGTTAACAACATAGGGCAATCAAGTCAAAGGAGGGCAAAGAAAAGGGAAGGCCCAAGATGATTACCCAAATGCAATGATATAGGGAGAAAAAAACCAAAAACTATTCCTTTAGAATTATGGGGCTAAAAATGAAATCTTATTAATGTTCTATTCAACAAATCAAGCCAGAAAATTCTTATTATATTCATTTTACATCATGCAATCCCAAGTGATTAAAAATATATGTTCAAAACACATTTTTTATTATGTTCTGGTGCTTTTTCCCCCTAATTATTCAACTTCCCTGGTATTCACAAGTGTAGTTACTGTCAAAATATAATTTTTAACATGCAGAATCTTCTAAATAATTATTAACAATCAAGTTGATGATACTGACAATAAAGGAATGGTTCCTTTGAACATTCACATATTAGTGTGGCTGGCAGATCTATCACACTAACTTTAGGTGCAGTTACTTCTCTTGTATGTCAATGACACTGCATAAAGCATCCAAAGATATGTATTTCTACCCATTCAAAAGGAACTTCAGAAATATGCTTAACTCACACACCCATTAAAGTACAATTCTTAATTTAAAACACCTGTTTTCACTTTCTCACAAACTCTACAAAATATATTTTTTCTCTAGTTCTAAACCCAATAGTTTTCTTCTCCATGATTTTATGTTGCAGTGTAAGCACTTGTCAATTACAACATTTATAAATGCAAAATAATCTTTTTTTATGATTTCAAAGTAAAAATTCTTAGGACTATCAAAGTTTTAGCTAGAAAGAATACAAATATGAGAAGGTTTCAGGCTCAATTACAGCAGTGGAACAGAATTTAATAAAAAGTTCCAAAACTACATTTTAATGCCCAAATTTCTTATTGTCTTTTTTAGTTGAAAAATATGTGCTTCACATCATAATAGCAGCAACAGAACAGCTGGATGACCATATCAAGCACAAAGGAAGCAGCAGCACATGCTGTTAAGTGTTATTCTGATTGCCTAGAAATGGCAGCACATGCAGATTTATTCCCTGTTATAAATTAGAACAATTATTTCACTAGAGTTTACATTTTCTCCACGAAAGAGTCAAATTTTTTGCACGTTAAAAAAAAGAGGACTTTCAAAAGGATATCTTCCCTTTCTCTGACGATAAGTTCATTCTGTTCTTCCAACTGTCTGATCTTCTTCTCAAATGATTCCTGCTCAGCTTTTAGTCGTTCTTCTGTTACTTCCTTTTCCTCGCTTACTCTGAAAGAAATACAAAAACAAAAAAGAAAATGCCTGTCAGAATAAAATAAAACACATGCCCACAGTTGCAGTTTACCAAAACTAGATTTCTTCCAGAGGTTTTTTTTTTTTTTTTTTTTTTAAAGATTTTATTTATTTATTCATTTATCCCCCCCTTGCTGCTTGTGCTCGCTGGGTCAGCTAACCACGCCATGCGGGCAGGCTTGCCTTCACCAGGAGGCCCCGGGAACCGAACCCGGGGCCTCCCATATGGTAAATGGGAGCCCTACTGATTGAGCCACAGCCACTTCCCATCTTCCAGAGGTTTTTGTACACTAAATCCTTGAGGTATACCCTCTTTTTATGTTATTTAAAAAAATTACTGAAGAATACCAGTTATACGTAATAATACATAAACAATAAGTATATAGTAAAAGTTATGAACTTATAAAACAAACATGCGTAACAGCATACTCATACTTCACCCTACCATCAATACCTTGCATCGTTGTGAAACATTTTTAACAAATGATGAAAGAGCATCCTCAAAATATTACTACTAAACAAAGTATCTTAAATTTGGTATATTTCCCCCCAACCCCCCTATTATTATTATTTTTTATATCATTTATACGTGAACATACATAAACAATAAGTGTGTAGTAAAAGTTGTGAACTTACAAAGCAAACAAGCATAACATCATACAGGGGTCCAGGACACCAACCCACCACCAACACATTGCATTGTTGTGAGATATTTGTTACAAATTATGGAAGAATTTCGTCAAAATCTTACTACAAACTGTAGTCCGTATCATACATTTCATGTATTTTCCCCCAACAAACCGATTATTATTTTTTAAAATATATTTTTATTACAGAAGTTGTAAACTTACAAAACAATCATGCTCATATACAAAATTCCCATACATCACCCCTCCATCAACACACCACACCATGGGGAACATTAGTTACAGGCTGTAAGATAATATCATTAGACTATTACCACTAACCATGGTTCATAACGTACATCTGGCTTACTTTTTCCATATTTCACCATTATCAACACAGTACTTCTTTGGCATAGATGCATGAATATTACCGCATTGCTGTTAACCACATACCATAGGTCACTGTGTTCTTCCCATGCTTTTCCATATCCCCACCACCCTGCAATAGTGACGTAAATTTGCTCTAGTTCACAAAGGACACTCTTGCATCTGTACCATCAATCACCATTCTCATCCAACTCTGGGTTTACTGTATTATCCAGTCCCTAGATTACTCTCTAGCTTTTTTTTTTCAAATGACATTTACATCCCTGGACTACCCTTTCCAGCCACATTCCCATTTATACCAGCTGTTACTCACTATAATGTGATCTTATCACCTCTATACATTTCCACATTTTTACAGTAAAGTTAATTCAAACTTCTACATACATTAAGCATCAGTAGTCCATCTCAACCTTCCCCTTATCTCCTTTAAGAATTACCACTTACCACCAGTTCTTGAAAATGTTTTCCCATATTTTCTTCTAGGAGATTTATGGTTCTTGCTTTCATATTCAGATCTTTGATCCATTTTGAGTTAATTTTTATATAAGGTATGAGATAGGGGTCGTCTTTCTTTCTTTTGGCTATGGATATCCAGTTCTCCCAGCACCATTTGTTGAATGGACTCTTCTGCCCGAGGAAGGTGGGTTTGAAAGGCTTGTCAAAAATCGCTTGGCAATAGATGTGAAGGTCTGTTTCTGAACCATTAATTCAGTTCCATTGGTCTATGTGTCTGTCTTTATGCTAGTAGCATGTTGTTTTTACCACTCTATCTAGGTAACATAATTTAAAATCCAGAAGTGGGAGTCCTCCAACTTCGCTTTTCTTTTTTAAGATATTTCTGACTATTCAGGACCCCTTATCCTTCCAAATAAATTTTATAGTTGTGTTTTCCATTTATTTAAGACATGCTGGTGGAATTTTTTATCAGGATCGCATTGAATCTGTAAATCAATTTGGGTAGAATTGACATCTTAATGATATATAGTCTTCCAATCCGTGAGCATGGAATGTTCTTCCAATTCTTTAGGTCTTTTTTATTTCTTTTAAAAATGCATTGTAGTTTTCTGAATACAAGTGCTTTACATATTTGGTTAAGTTTATTCCTAGACACTGGATTCTTTCAGTTGCTAGTGTAAATGGAATTTTTTTCCTGACTTCCTCCTCAGATTGCACATTACTAGTGTCTTTGGAAGTCTATTTCATCTGATGTAAGTATAGCTATTCTGGCTTTATTTGTTTGCTTTTGTTGTTTTTTTAGTTTTGTTTTGTTCACTGCATTTGTAGAATATCTTTTTCCAGCCTTTCACTTTCAATCTATTGATATTCTTGGGTCAAAGGTGAGTCTCTTGCATACAGCATATAGATGGCTCATATTTTCTTATCCATTTAGCCAGTCTGTGTCTTTTGATTGGAGAGTTTAATCCATTAAAATTCAATGTTATTACTATAAAGGCAGTTCTTATTTCACCCATTTTGACTTTTGGGTTTTGTCTGTTATATTTGGTTTTCACCACTGTTTTGAGACCTTTAGTTACTTTTGCAGATATAATCTTCATTTCTAGACTCTCTTTCAAGCCTCACCTGTCTTTTCTTTTCAGACTGTAGCACATCTTTAGTATTTCCTTCAAGGCTGGTTTCTTTGTTATAAACTCTCTGAGTTTTTGTTTATCTGTGAATATTCTAAACTCGCCCTCATTTTTGAAAAACAATCTTGCTGGATATAAGATTCTTGGCTAGAAGTTTTTCTCTTGCAGTATTTTAAATATATCATACCACTGTCTTCTTGCCTCCCTGGTTTCTGATGAGAAATCAGCACTTAATCTTATTGGGTATCCCTTATATGTTATGCATTGCTTTCTCTTGCTGCTGTCAGAAGTTTCTCTGTCTTTGGCATTTGAAATTCTGATTAGTATGTGCCTCGGAGTTGGCCTATTAGAATTTATTCGGATGGGAGTACATTGTGCTTCTTGGACAAGGATATCTATGTCTTTCAATAGGTTTGGGAAATTTTCTACCATTATTTCTTAAAATATTCCTTCTGCCCCTTTTCCCTTCTCTTCTCCTTCTGGGACCCTCATGACACGTATGTTTGCACATCTCTTGCTGTCGTTTAATTCCCTGAGACCTTGTTCAATTTTTTCCATTCTTTTCTTCATCTGTTCTTTTGTATGTTTGCTTTTAGAGGCCATGTCTTCAAGCTCACTAATCTTTCCTTCTGCCTCCTCAATTCTGCTGTTATAGATTCCAGTGTGTTTTTAATTTCATTTATTGCACCTTTCATTCCCATAAGATCTGCTATTTAACATCTGTGATTAGTTGTCTCAACTCCTTTACGTCATCTGGAGGCTCATCTTGTTCCTTTAACTAGGCCATATCTTCCTGTTCTTGGTGTGGATTGTAGAGTTTTGTTTTCTTGGCATCTGGCTTACTAGATATATTTATTCTGGGTGCAGTTTCTCACTTCAGTTTAGGGCTTTCTTGCCATTTCTCCCTTGCTGGTTTTGTAGTAGGAAACAAGAATGTAGTTGGTGCTATAAGCTGTGGAGGCTCAAGCTGCTCACGTTGCCACTAATGAAGGTTCTCCCACCTTTCTCCTTTGCTAGAAGTAGGGACAGAGCCACAGCTGTGTATAATAATCCAAGTCGTGCAGGCCTAGACTGTAACTGCCCGGGAGACTGGTGAAGGCACACCCTTTCTCGGTTGGGGAGGAACTGCAGGTGTGGGCAGCAATCTATGTCATGCTGGTCCAAAATGACCACAGTTGCCCCAGTAGACTTCTGACTATTCATATGTGCCAGCTGAATGCACCTCCAGTTACCTTGAGAGGCTGGCACATGTCCTGCCAGCTTCCTCCCTTCCAGAGTTGGGGCTGCAGCATAGGCTAGGGCTACAGTCCTATCTGGGTGGAAAGAAGATGGTCCCTATTGTCACTGTGATTTTCAATCAATCTGGCTTCCCCTCATGCCTGGGGCAGAGACAAAATGGCAGCTACGAGCCTCTTTCCAACTTGGAGAGGGTTAACTTTAGCTGTTCTTAAGGTTATACTTTAGCTAAGCCGAATTTACTAATCAGTAGCTGAAGTCGGTGGCCAACCATCTCTTCTCCCCATTTTTGGGAAATGGAGCTTCCAACTCCAGGCACAGAATAGTTCCTGAGGTGGCTTGTGCTGCCAGAGTAGGATAATCACCAAAATCCACGGCGTGGCCTGCAGTTTCCCAGGGAGGCTGGCATAGGTCTACTAGCTTCCTCCCTGCTGGAGTTGGGGCTGGGGCTTAGGCTAGAGCTGCAATCCGATCTGGATGGAATGAAGGGGTCCCTACCAGCACTGTGATTTTCAGTCAGCTCTGCTACCCCTCATGCCAGGGGTGGAGTTAAAATGGTGGCTCCTGGCCTCTTTCTGACTTGGACAGGTTCAAACTTAAGCTGTTTTTAGGATTATACTTTAGCCAGACTAATATACTAATCAGTAGCTGAAGTTGGTGCCCAACCATCTTTTCCTATCCCCTTTTTTGGGAAATGGAGCTTCCAATTACAGCCACAAAATAGCTCCTGAGGCGGCCTGTGCTGCCAGTGGAGGATGGGCACCAGCCTCCGCCATGTGAAGTGCTTTACTTATGAATCTTCTCTGCAGATGGGCACTCTTCTCCTTCCATTCTTTCAAGGATGTTGCAGGATGCTCTTCTGGTCTTCTGGAGCCCCCAAACAGGTGCTTTATATAGCTCTGGGTGATTATTAACTGCCCTGACACACGAGCTGACTCTAGGAGCTCCTTACTGTGCCACCATCTTGCTGGTAGTCCCTACTCTATCTCTTTAAAAAAAAAAACTTTCATACAGTGATCTTCCTTATCTTTATAATAAAATATGCATGGGATTTTATATAAAAAATATTTTTATTCATCAGAAGTGTCTTAAAAAGGGAAATTCTTACAACAGACACAGGTGCCCAGTTACAATCTAATACTGAAGATATTCTAATTTTAAAAGCCTGTTTCTTTTTTTCATTATCAAAATAATTGACATAACTAATTGTAGACTTTTTTATACTTTTATTTAAATTCTACCAATAAAATAAACATCTCATAAATATTTTACTGAATATACACAGGCAATTTTACTCTTTTCCTGGCACTGATACCCTGCATTCTTCAAATAATTGGAAAACAAATTATTGGCCTGGAATAAAAACGATGGTATTAGCATAAAGGATGGTTTGTACTATATTTATTCTTGACCAGAAAGGATTATAAAGTTAAAAACAATGACCAAAAAATCTGTATCGTCAATATTTAACTCTCAAAAGTATCTGCACTCAATCCCACCAAAAAGGGTAAGCACATAGAGGAAAAAAAAAAAAATCTAAAAGAGCTAAACAACAACAGTAAAATTTACCTTAAACTTCAATAAAGCATGTTGTGAAACAACCCTGATTTTCATGCTACTATGTGCACAGAGATCTTAAGTCATGAATTTCTCTGTTATTGGTGATTATTTCTCCAAAATGCATACATCTATCCCACAAATTCACACCTGGATATATGTAAATTAATCCAGAGGGAATCCAAAAGCTAGACTAGACAATTTTAAAAATCTCTTCCAGTTTTGAAGTTCTATAATTTCCTTCACTATACTCTAAATATCTTGATTCTATATGTATATATATGTGTGTGTTTATAGATATGGTGAACATTTATAAGGAAATAAGAAAGAAATTATAAAACATTTGGTCAGGGTACAAGGCACACAATAGAATAAACTAGGCAAAATTTATGGACATAGGATGAGAAAGGAAGAAGTAGATAGGAAAATAAGAGAAAAGGATTAAAGTATTAAATTTAGCATGAAAACAGATAATACCAAAAAAAAGACAGTCTGAATCTCTAAGCTTTTGCATAAAATAGATGAAATAAGTGTGTTATATATTGCAAGACAATAAACACTATCAAGGTGAAAAAGTGTGTAGCAAAATCCAATCCTGTTTAGATTGGAAAAATCATGAAGAAATAACTAGACAGGAAAAAACCATAAGTAGATAAGGGAATTTATTTCCATTTACTTATTTAAAACTATTTACTGAATGCCTACATTAGGTAACTACAATCACAGTAAGTTTATTCGGTTACAGGTTATCTAAAAGAACCAAAAAATAAATTTAAAAAAATGCCTCTCTAGAGTTTCAATCTCATTCATAAAGGCCTTATAAATATGAGACTGACCTAAAGATTTGTTTCTTCACCAAGGAATGTTCCTGAGTCATAAAAAACTAACAAAAAGTAGAATCCTATTTTTGCCTTAACATTAAACTAAAAACATAGATTATCTCTAGAACCTGGCCAGGTAAGAATACAAAGGTATATCCCAACATTTACATACTCCTTTTATTGGACCTGAAGGAAATCCATGGAAACCTCTAGGGATCAGTGAGGCAAAATTGCTTGCATAGTTATATTCCATAATGCCAGAGTATATAACAAGCTTTTTCCCAAAACTGAAAGAACTCTATCCAGATAAAAACCACTCTTTCCTAAACTTAGTTTCTAGAGTATGTTTGAAAAATCTTTTGCCATACTATTATAACTTTAAAGATATATATTTTCTGTTATGCTTCTATGAATACACTACTCTACACAATTATTATGCTCAGGAAGGTCATGAAATTAACAGGCTCTATTAAGCACAGAAGAGAATGCATCTTCTAAAGGCCTATATAAAGATAAGCATGCCATCTTTGTGGCTTTTTAACACAGTTAATACCAACAAGTATATTAATACAGTCTTGAAATACAGAGGATATGCCAATAAGGCAAACTCAAGACTTGATATCCACTCTGATATCTGTCTTTTTAAATTTATGTTTAATAATATTCTCAGGGGGTGTATGTAAAAAATATATGTTATCTTGATCTACATTTTTCATCTAAGCATTCTCAGATCACAAAATAACATCAAAAGACCTAATCCTCTATCTCAGAGTATAGCAACAAGTTAATTAACAAAATAAGAATATTAACATAGCAAATTAACTAA